>CAUYQG010147930.1:0-15293 GCA_963574415.1 Tarsius wallacei | reverse complement strand
TCCAAGTAGCTGGAACTACAGGCGCGTGCTACCACGCCCGGTTAATTTTTTGATTTATTGTAGAGATGAGGTCTCGCTTGCCCAGGCGGGTCTCGAACCTACGGGCTCAGGCAATCCACTCACCTCAGCCTCCCAAAGGCGCGGGATTACAGGCTGAGCCACCGAGTCCGGCAGCATTATACATCTTAACAAAGACATTTACTTGTTATAATTAGCCACCCTTCAGATATTCTCTAATCATGCCTTAGAAATCTACTGGAACAGTAGTTCTGAAACATTGCTGCATATTGGAGTCATCTGGATTCCAGTAATTTAAACTTTTAAAAACGTTTTTAAAATTTAAACATTTAAAAAATGTTTATCCAAATAACTTTACACCGCATGATCTTACTCATAAGTGGGCCCTGATCGCTGATCATGTCAGCACAAGGGTGGGACTGGCAAATGGTGGTCGCTGTTAGCAGAGGGAGGGAGGAAGGAGGAGGGTGGGGATCATGTGGCATCACAATGGGTACCAGGCCCACTGTCAGGGGGACAGAGGGCCAGCTGGAAGCTCCAACTTCACCCACTGCAACCTACTGATACTGATACAGTAAATTCTCACTTGTACCTCACAACTGTAAAATAAAATTTTTAAAAAAATGTTTCTCTTTGCTACGTTCACACATTCTAAGTTAATTAATACAGGGCATGACCTGGGCATTGGGATTTTCTCAGATGACTGTAATGTACAGGAAAGTCTAGAAACTACTGTTTGAGGTCACTAGCCATCCAAGAGCCATTATAAAGAAGATACTTACATTTGTACATGTGTGTTTATATTAATGTTGCTCAGCTTGAGTTTGCTGATTCATTCAATAAATACTTGTATAAGATGTTGAAAGATACATTGCTGTTAAAATATATTGTTCTTAGGAGTACTAATTCATCTGCAGTTTCTAACATAATTAGGGAAGACATCTCTATTCAAGATGCAGCACCAAATTTATTAGCAAGCAAAAGCTTTTTTTCCTAGTAAAAAGATAAATTATACAAACTAGATGATGAAGGAGTCAGTTTTCATTCTCTCTCTCTCTTTTCCCTCTTTCTCAGGATACTCTGCTTTTAACCACATACAAAAGTATAAAGCCAAGTGTGTGTGTGTGTGTGTGTGTGTGTGTTTTTGCTCAGGATCAGCCAGGCTTGTAAAAGCCACAGCGATACACTTTCAAACTTCCTCATACTCTACCTCTTTCTACCTTCTCCTTCTCTGCTGCTCATCTCGATTCCTTTCTTTCCAGGTCTCGCTGTCTCATCCCCACTCTTAGAAGAAGTAGCAGAGTACACATCATGCATGAGATTATGGAACGAATGAGAGCCCACATCTTTCAGACTTTTTTATTTGTCTGGGGAAGTGGAGGCAGAAAAAACGATTGGTATAAGCTGGATATGGACTTTAGAGCCAAAAGAATCTCTTAATTTATCATGCAATATCTGTCTTCTTGTGCCTGACTTATTTCACTTACATAATGTGCTCCAGGCTCATCTATGTTGCCATAAATGACAGGATTCCATTCTTTTTATGGCTGAATATTATTCCATTGTGTATATAGACCACACTTTCTTTATCCATTCATCCATTGGTGGACACTTAGATTGATTCCATATCTTGACTATTGTGAATAGTGCTGTAATAAACATGGGATGCAGACATTTCTTGGACATACTGATTTTCTTTCTTTTGGATGGGAATACCCAGCAGTGGTAGTTTTAGTTTTTTGAGGAACCACCATACTGTTTTCCATAATGACTGGACTAATTTACATTTCCACAAACTGCCACAAAATATTTTGGCTGTTTGGTCTGGTGGTATTAGAAAATACAAGATTAGTAGAGCTTAAATTCTGGCAGATCAGATGAACCAATGAAAAGCTTAAGAATGTTATTCTTAAAGAATGTTATTCCTATATCAAAAGCAGGTAGCTGTGATTGTGTTTCTAAGACTCGAACACAGTCCAACTGCCTAGATTTGGTTTCATAAATCAGTACAATTCATTGAATGTTTAGTTCCCTAGTAGCTAGTTGTCAAGCTTCCAAGCATCAAAGTGCTCAGCGAGGACCATGACCTTTCATTCTCTAGCTCAGGGAAAACTGGGCTATAAAAAGCAGAACAAAACATTTTCTAGCACTAACTTCCTCTGTACTCAGAATATTTTCTAATGAAGAATATGTGATCTTTCATCTTAATTATCAAGAATGGAACACATGACTTTCCTACTAAATACCAACTATTTAGTTATAACTTTCAAAGGAAGAACTTAGGCTATTTATAATAGCAGTTGTACACACCCAGAGACACCTTTAGCCATCCACACAAATCTGTAAACTAATCTTTAATTTCCCCTTTCTGAAAAGAAGAACACACAGAAGATAGTACTGTGATGCTGCTGGTTTTCTTTTTTATGCAAAATCTATGGGATGTGAATTTTGTGAATTGTCCAAAGAGAAGGAACCAAGTTGATAGAAAACCACGATTTAGCTTGAAAGTCTGTTGCACTTACCCTCTTGCATAATTCAGATATTTCAGCTCAGGCAGGCTTGGTGATTCTTCAAATATGAGTCATGCTTGGGAGAGAGATTGCCAACCAAAAATTGGGGGGATCCTAAGGACACATAACTGTTCCTTTTTGTCTCTCCAAAATAAACTTTCTATACCCAAATCTTTATCTTGGGTTTTATCTGCCAAACCTCTGCTCTGCCAAGACCTTCTTATTTCGGGGATTGGTTGAGGTACTTTACTCTGACTAGGACTTTTTCACTCTTGGCCCTTCCTCTTTTCTCTACCCCTGACCCTTTAGGTCCATAAAGAGGCCAGAACCTTTAGTTCAGGGCTACTAAGCCATGAGGTCACATTTTCCATCTATACTATATGTCATCTGATCCTCACCAGGGCCATTCCTTGGGGAAACATAGAACATAGAAAAGCTGGTGCTTCTCTTTTGGGGCCTCTTGCTTGTAATGTTAGTGAGTACAGTCTTGATTGTCACTTTCAGTTCGGCTCAAGGTCCTCATTGAGCACTTTGACACTTGGAAGCTTGACAACATGCCATAAGCCATCATGGCCATGCCGAGTCACTCACATCTAACAGCTTGGTTGTTACAGTGAAGGTGTACTCTTGGCTCAGTCAGAGATGTGGCAAGGAAATACACCATCATTTAAATACCACAGCCAAGATTCCAAAAGATAACCCAGGTATCATGTGAAACCACCCTAGACTTTGGTGAGTTCTTTTAAACTTGATTCCAATCCCCAATGTCTTAGTTTGTGTTAAGCCAGCATCTGCCTTGTGCTATCTATACATTTCTGATCTCATTTACCCAAGTTCCCTTATTCTTATCTCCTGTGCTGACATGTGACCAAGGCACTTTTGGTCTGACCATAAATGTGTGTGTGTGTGTGTGTGTGTGTGTTTTCGCCATTTGTCACCAGAAATCTGATCTTGCCAAGGACATTATAATTTTTTTGATTTCACTAGTATCTGTGAGGCCACAGAGAGGGAGTACTTTACTTCTTTGGGGGACCTTTCCACTATTCATAACCCTGTGTTGGGCTGTCCAGCAGCCCACTCCAGAGGTTTCTCTCCTGGAGAGCAGCCCTGGCCGCTCAATCTGCATTCTCCTGCTCACCTAGGAATGGCTACTGGATAAAAATGACTAGAAGTGGAAAATGCAAAGAACATTCTGCTTGGTTATGGGAGGAACATCTCAAAGAGTTTGGAGGAGAAATCAATCTGTGGCATAGGGGGAAAGATGGGAGAAAAAGCAAGAATCACATTCATGGTATTTGAAAAACTCAAGTAACAATCTTGGGTTTCACGGGAATTGTTTTTGGTAGCCAGATTGTAATCCTAAACAATGTCCCCACTGAGACTCTGCCAGGTAGGTCATTGAAAATAATCATTATATCTTCAAGTCTAGTCATTTTTATCCAGATGGGAGGGGAAGGAACTAAAGGGCAAAACTGATTAGTGGGTGAGTTTGGAAAGGATGTGGCAAAATCTTGAAACACTTAAAAGTTAGTAATTTTTGTCCTCACCTAACTATAAGAAGTGACCAATTGTTGAACAAATAAACTGATCAACTATTTATAGAAGAATAGTGTTAATGTCAAGGCAACAATGTAGGTTTAAATTTGACCTTGACAACTTTCAAGGCATCTGATAATGAGAAATTTACTTAACCTCTCTCTGAGTTCCTGTCTTCTTCCATAAAATGGGATAACTGCTTTATATCTACTTAATAGATAGTGTATTTTAGTTAGCATCTGTTCCTAGCAAACAATGAGTGCTAAACCACTTGTAGCCATCATTATTCCTGGAAAAAGTTTAATTTTTAGCGGGAACCCCTTGTTTCATGCTCCTGGCTCCCACCAAGAGTTTATAGAAACACTGTTTTCCCACATGGTTATCAGTGACTTGATTAATTCTGCCTTTCTACTCTGCTCCATTGTACAGATGACTGGGAATCACATGGCTTCTTCCTCCACTCTTGTGAGTGCTTTTGAAGGGTCAGCAGTGAAGTGCAAGATGCCATTGGAAGAGGAATGCTGCACTGATTTTAGAACCCTTCTACCTGAATCCTATTGAGCTCTTTTTTTGAATGTAGTTTTGTTGAACCAAAGCAAAACACAGTTATAGTGGAGAGTAATGAAATAAAACAGTACCTGATATACTAATTTAACACTGAGGTTGAAAGCAATTTTTGTGGCATTGAATCATTTGATACATTGTCCTTTTGAGTGGGGTCTAATTGTTCTATAGCCAAGTGCTATAATCTGAGGGAAATATTCAAGCTGAAAACTAATTTTGCTGTAACTTTTCATGCATTTGGTGAGAACTTAACTTTCTTACTGGTATTATTAAATCATTGCCTCAATCCACCTCTCTAGTGTGCAAGTGTTGACAAAACGAAAAGGAAGATTTCAGTCCTTTAGATAAATTAGGCCTAGTGAATTTAACAATTGCAGGACATCCTGTAATTTTTAGGAAACATAAGTGTTAATATAATTCTCCAAAGTACTATTACAGGAATAGTAACATTGTGATAGAGTAGCAAATGAAGCTAACCTGTGCACTGATGATATATTATTTGGAAAGTTTCCCTTTCACATAACAATGACAGCAATCTCTGATGAGTATAGAATTTGTCAGGTTTCATTTGAAAATCACCAGACTCTTAATCATGAAAGCAACACAACGATGGAGTAAAATTAATGTGGAAAGAAGGTGCAAGTTAGGAGGAGAGTCCTGGCCAAAGAATTCAGATAATAAAAGTTAAGATCGGAACATGGTAATAAAAGTATAATTCCAGAATCAAGCAAGATCCGAAATATCCAGACAAGTCTGAAGAGTTCCTGACTGTTAGGTTACAATCCCAGCGGGGCCTCCAGCACGTTAGATAAGACCCCTCGGGGGTGTGGGTGTCTTATGTGCAATCCAATGCCACAAGAAAGATGCAAAGAATTACACAGAAGTTAGATTAGAAAATATAGTTTATTTAGAAAGTAAATTAGAGAGAGAAAAAGAGAGGAGACTCACCTACCCAAGGTAGGGGAGGGGATCAAAGCCAGGAAACATGAGCTGGCCATAGCTCAGAGTACATGACCAGTCTAGTAATGGTCATGGCCGTGGCAACTGGTTGCTTGTGGTTGAGTCCTTTTAACCCTTCCCTTTGATGAGGGAAGGTCATTAGGGTGATTGGGTGGTGACCGGCTCCACGTCATCATGAAGGGGCAGGTAAGGGCAGGTACTGACATCAGGTGATGGACAGCAGGCAGATGGGTGGGTTATGCACATGATTGCTGCCATGGTGGTGGGGTCTGTCTGTGTCATGAAAATCACGAAGGGCTGATTAGGTTAACTTGAGTCTCATGGGTGGAGGCAAATACTTGAAATAGAAAAGCTAATTAGTACAAAACAAGCTGGGGAGGGGGGATTGTAAAACATTTATCAATAGCCACCTCTGAGAAACTGGTTCTGTCCTTGGCTAGTGATTACAGGGTAAGTTAATTGAATTGCTAGAAAAACATAAGATTTAGGCAATGTTAAAATGGCTGCTTATTTGGTATATTAAATCCATGTTATCCTTTCATGTCCCCCTCTTGTTATTTTAAAATATTCTTATTTGTACCTGGGAACAGGGATGAAGGTCAGGCTTCTGTAGGAAGTATCCTGCCAAACATGGGATGTAGAGCTGTCCCTACCTGTCTAGAGCAAGAGAAGGGACTGAGAGGACAGGAGCCAATGGAGTTAAGTATCTTTAGTATTTATCCAAAGCACTGAGTATAAGCGTATACTATTAGAATTAACACTACCATAATAAAGACCATTATAGCCGCTGTTATGACATATCAAGGCTTTGCTGTCTGCTAAAATGTATTTATAGTTACCCTAGTGGGCTTGATACCCACTACAGGGGTCCAGGAGTTTTCCACTGTTGCATACACCAGTGAATTTCTGAGTTCATATGTGTCTGTCCCTGCAGCTTGTCTTCAAGCTTCTTTGGGTTTTGTGATAGGTATTTATTGACAGTTATAAGGGGTTTTGTTAATAATGACTTTAACAAGGAAATATAGCTACTTTGACAAAATCTGAAGAAGAAAAAAATTGAAAACATTAGAGACGTAGTTAAGTTGTAGCTTAAATTGTAGGATTAATAATGAACAAGAGAATTTAAAACAGGTAAATGTTAGTAAGAGAAAACTGTCCCTTTTGTTTTATAATAGGTCTGATAGACCTTCACAATGATTGATATGCTAGAGGGTGAAGCCCAGGTAACCGCTATTCCAGAGAGATGGGAGATTGACATCTCTCTGCTTTTAATGAGAGGAGTGGGATGGTATTGACCCTCCGACAGGGAAATATTTACCTTAAAGTTTAACAAAACTAATTAGCAATACTTTAAACAAAAGGTTATGTTGTCATCCTTCCTATGTTGGCTTAGTAATCTCTGTGCCTAGGAGATTTTAAAGTCATTAGCCATTTGGCACTGAAAAGCACTATAGATGATCACAAACCGCTGTGAGTAAAATCAATTTACCTGATCTGCAGGCAGTTCAGGAAGCGGGTGGGGTAGATGTGGCTTCTGAAGCTTGTTTTTTATCCCACCCTAAGAACTTGAGTTTGTTAAAAAAATTTTTTAAAGCATAATATTATAACACGAGATTACAGTAGTTATTGCAAACGTTACTTATTTAGCCAAAGTGATAGTCCAAAGATTTTTGAAAAGTAAAAAAAAAAACAACTTTGTTTTTTATAATAAAGGCAGTGAGAGAGGTGGGCTAACTGAATTTGTCTCTTCCTTCCCCACTTTGTTGTTTATAGGAGAAAATTCTTTTGGTGATTGTTAAGAGGCTCGTGTTCTGGTCTGAGCAGTATTTTGGTCTAGCATTAGTGTACTTGATATTAATGGTAAATTTATAGAAACTTTTTGTAGTCTTGAGTGTTTATCGACTTCCTTTCACATACTTCTTTCCACAAACCTTCTACATACCATCTTCAACACACTCATACCATTTTTCAACATGCTTGAACCTTCTATTTTAATCCCATACTTTTTTTCCTTTAAATAGCCAGTCATTTTATTATAGAACAAAAATGTACTACATGAGATTGTTTCCTGTATAAAATTATTTTATTTTCTTTCTATCCTTTCTTACCCAAATATACCTTTATACCAACATCTTTTTACATCTGTCCTTTGTTTTCTGGGTTTTTTTTCTTTACTTTTTAGATAACTTTTTTTTTTTTTTTTGAGTTGGAGTCTCATTCTATTGCTCAGACTGGAGTGCAGTGGCTGCTCCCAGCCACCACAGCCTCGACCTGCTGGGCTCTGGCGATCCTTCCAACTCAGCCTTCCAAGTAGCTGGAACTACAGGCGCACGCTACCACGCCCAGCTAATTTTTTGATTTATTGTAGATATGAGATCTCACCAAGTTGCCCAGGCAGGTCTCGAACCCATGGGCTCAGGCAATCCACTCACCTCGGCCTCCCAAAGCGCGGGATTACAGGCTGAGCCACCGAGCCCGACTGATATTAGATAACTTTTTAAAATATTTATACTTTGAATTAATCTTTAGTAACCTTGGCTAAGATAAGGCTATATGATTCCAACATGGATGGCCAGGACCAAACATCTGGCACCTGTGTTAATTAAGAAATTAATCTAAGTTTGAGCACCCTAGTAATTACCTGGGGTTTGTTGTGATGGTGAGCCAGTGTCAGGCACTTTAGCAGATTTCCAGGCCTCCTTAGTTGGCCACCGTTTCTGAGCCAAGTGTTCTCTCCTCAGAAGAGAGTGCAATTGATTCGCAATGGCTCTCTGGCCAGCACGGTGGACAAGGTACAGGAGGTTTAGGCCTCTTTGGGGATAACTACACTTCTAGTAACCCTGCAGACTATACCCATAAGCCATGGACACCATCCCCTTAGTAGGTTCTTTCTTACCAGGTCTCTGATGGGCAGTTGGAATTTTGTCTCTAATTGCGACTGCCAATTGGTATGCCTTTGGCCCCCTGGTTCTGCAGTCCTCTCTGTTGGCACCTTGTTGCTTTTTTAATGTCTTGGCTGAAAAAAAAAAAACACCTCAAAGGTTTCTTTTTTTAACTGACTACACATATGAAACTTTTGAGCACTCCTGTCTGTAACAGTCTGATGTAAAACCCTTTAGAGTGAATGGACCACATGGATGTGAAATGATCTTATTTCCAATTATGAACAGGCAAATTTGTTTAAAATCCTTTATACATTATTAAATTACAGTCTTAGTTGTAAGGTGTGGACAATTAGGTGGAAGTGATCAGTTCCCATCCTCACTGTACCTACACAGAGTACCCAGTATTTCGTCTGTCTGACAGGAGAAGTACTAGGCTTAGTAAAAGTGACTTAACTTTCTCTATATAAAACAATTTTAGCCGGGCTCGGTGGCTCAGCCTGTAATCCCGCGCCTTGGGAGGCTGAAGTGAGCGGATTGCCTGAGCCCGCAGGTTCAAGACCCGCCTGGGCAACTTGGTGAGACCTCATCTCTACAATAAATAAAAAAATCAGCCAGGCGTGGTAGTGCATGTCTGTAATTCCAGCTACTCGGAAGGCTGAGACGGAAGGATCTCTGGAGCCCAGCAGGTCGAGGCTGCAGTGGCCGGGAGCGGCCACTGCACTCCAGTCTGAGCGACAGAGTGAGACTCCAACTCAAAAAAAAAAAAAAACAAAAAAACAACTTTAGCGCACCTGATATAACAAACCCTAGTGTTATTGGTTTAGAAAAGCAGATTAAAATTACAATAAGGCTTTCCTGTGACTTAAAAGGATTAGTTAATTGGCATGCGATCCCTCTACTTTTGTCTGGGAAGAAGGCTAACAGTTCCAGTTTAGATTTGAGCGATTCATCATAGGAAAAAACCCTACGAACTTTAATATCTTTTTGTCCTGCCCACCCCGCTGAGGGGAGACCGGTTAAGCCATGTGGAAACCCAAGTGGGCTTCCCAAGAATATGTTGCAGAGAAGGGTGAGGGGAGGAGAGGTTCAACTTTCTGCAGCTAGTAGGGCTGCCACCAGGGAGTTATCAGACAGTGAGGGAAGGGAGAAGAGGGAGGCTGGAGACTAGTAGGGTCTGCCATAGCTTTTGGCGCCGGCCCCTCTTCCACGGGTAAAGATGGAGGTCAGAAGGAAGAGCAGGAAGGAAAACTAACAGAGGGTGGAGTGGCAAAAGCAGATTACAAGAGACAGGGGAAGTTAAACCAGCTGGGTCAGCATCTGAATTGTTAGAGAGAAGCAGGAAGGAGATAATGTAATCAAAGAAGGAGTGTGAGAGGGCCACAGGAGGAACAAGGGGTCCAGGTGTCACCATTTTGTGAACCTCGGACCCTTTGCCCTCATGGTGGCAATGGAGGTCAAGCTGAAGGAGCGTTCCAGAGGCAAGAGACTCGCCTTGGGTTCATCTCCTGGTTGCCTAGCTGGTGTTGAGGAAGTGTTTAGGGCGGATGCTCCTCTTTAGTGAGAAGGTCCTGAGATGTTTTAGAATGAAGAGGCGAGCCTTTTTTCATGACCGATTGAGTAATCCTCATTGTAGAGCTCTAGAAAGGAAAGAGAGAGAGTCCTAGGAACCGTGTGTGAGAGGCCCAGGGGAGAAAAGACCATCCATCCATCGCCTATGTCCAGCATAGGATGGAATTAGAACACAGAGGGCCCTGGACCCCAGAATAACAAAAAAAAATTCACACCCTCAGCCGGCATCCCAGG
Organism: Tarsius wallacei; assembly: GCA_963574415.1. NCBI lineage: Eukaryota > Metazoa > Chordata > Mammalia > Primates > Tarsiidae > Tarsius > Tarsius wallacei. The sequence continues at coordinate 5,017 of CAUYQG010147930.1, read as the reverse complement.
CAGAGGGTCAGTGGAATTAGCCTGTGTGTGTGTGAGAATGAGTAAGAGAGCCTCCTCAGTCTACTCCACCCACCGGAGACAGAGCCTTAGCTGGCAAGGACCCCGGTCCCCAGTGCTAGGGCTGTTCCAAACCACATTAGGAAGGCTTAGTACCAAGTCTTTTCTGCAGAGGGTCCCAGATCCTAGCAACATGCTTCCCAAAGAAAAAGGAACTACCTCTCAGAGTGGCTTCCAGGACCTCCCTCCTGACCAGATTAAACAGTAGGACTCACCAGAGATGTTACTTTGTACCAGACAAGGCTGAGGTGACAAGGAGAGGTTCATTTGATGTAGGTCATCATGTGTAACAAGATTAAGAGCAAATAGCACCTTATCTATCTATCTCCACAGAGAGACTAGGGTTGGGAAAGAGGGAGCAACATATCTCAGTGGAACCTCCAAAAATGTTAGTTTACAATCTCAGTGGAACCTCCAAAAAATGTTAGGTCAGGCCCTTTGGGGGTGTGGGTGTCTTGTGTGTAATCCGATGTCACATGAAGCATGCAAAGAATTGCACAGAAGTTAGACTAGAAAATATAGCTTATTTAGAAAGTAAATTAGACAGTGAGAGGAAGAGGAGATTCATCTCCCCAGTGTAGGGGAGGGGGTCAAAGCCAGGAAACGTGGGCTGGGCAGAGATCAAAGAACACATGGCCACACCAGAGACCAGTAAGGCAATGACCTGAAAATAGCAACCGGTTGCTTGTGGTTGAGTCCTTTTAACCCCTCCCTTTGATGGGGAAAGGTCATTAAGGTGATTGTGTGGTGGTCTGTTCCACATCCTCACGAAGGAGCCGGTAAGCAGAGGTACTGACATCAGGTGATGGACAGCAGACAGATGGGTGGGTTAGTCACATGATTGCTGCCATGGTGGTGGGGTCTGTCTGTGTCATGAAAGTCACAAAGGGCTGATTAGGTTAACTGGTGTGTTATGGGTAGAGACAAATACTTGAAATAGAAAAGCTAATTAGTACAAAACAAGCTGGGGAAGGGAGATTGTAAAACAATGATCTATAGCCACCTCTGAGAAACTGGTTCTGTCCTTGGCTAGTTATTAGAAGGAAAGTGAACTGCTAGAAAAACATGAGATTTAGGCAATGTTAAAATGGCTGCTCACTGGGTATATTAAATCCATGTTCTATCCTTTCACTCATTGTCATAAAAAGAAAAGTATGCTGCAAACATAGTTGCACCTAAAGATGTCCTATCTTTTCATCATAAGCTCTATCGATTCATAGTTAAATAGTTAAATTTGCATTTTGAATGTACTACTCAAAGTCCCTTATTGTTAAACAGATCGGAAAGATACACTCCTCCTCAGTCTAATGTATTAATTACCATGATGGAACAAGTTAGTAGCCAAGATAATTAAAATATAAAAAGATAAAAAAGACACACCCCAGGAACTATATATGCTGATTATCTTGAGAACTGCTTTACATAGATCAACCCACCTTCATAGCAGGCTCTGAAACAACTTACCTGGCCTTTCGGTTTGCAGTTTGCAGACTTTTCCTTATATGGAACTTCCCTTTGTTTGCCAAAGAGATACTTTTCTTCTCAGACCTTTCAGTCTGTTTCTTATCCCAAATATCAGGAAGCTGAGTTCAGCTGTCTTTGCCTAATATTCTTTTTCTTTCTTTGAGTGGGTGTCTCACTCTGTCATCCAGGCTAGAGAGCAGTGGCAAGCTCATGGCCGTCGCAGCCTCACCCTGCTGGGCTCAGGCAATCCTTCTGCCTCAGCCTTCCAAGTAGCTGAAACCATAGGTGCACACCACCACACCCAGCTAATTTTTTTATTTACTGTAGAGACGAAGTCTCACCATGTTGTCAGGCTGGTCTCGAATCCCCAGGCTCAGGCAATCCTCTTGCCTCTGCCTCCCAAGGTGCTGGGATTACAGATGTAAGCCACCACACCCGGCATTATTCTTTTTCTTGATATTCAGATGAAGTGTAATACATAGACAGAGGGGACAACTGACCTTTGTGATCAGAAAAGTCTCTGACTCTTGCTCTAAGGCAGCCTCCATGTCCCACACACCAACACTGCAAATGTTGTCACTGGAATCATACCTTGGAGTGAATGTTCACCTGTCTCCATCTGACCTCAAAGGGTCAACTCAAGTCTTACTTTTTTTTTTCCACTCAGTGTGATGGGAAACTCACAGTAGGTGAGACTACAACTTGAGGAAAGGAGCCATCTTTCATTCATCTCTCATGCATCTCCATGAGCATTTACGTAGACTGCAATATTTGGCAGCCATGAAGGGATCTTGGTCAGTGGGATCTTCTGAGAGAGATGCCCTTAGCAGCTTCCAGAGCCACTTTTTGCTACCAGGACCAGAACTGATAACAAAGAGGTCTTGCCGGGTACCTGATCTTGTACCAGGGCTTAGAACGTTGCCTGATATACATGATATGGAAAGCCACTATCGTCTGTCCATATGCCACAACCCTTAAAGAAAGAGATTATGTTTGAGTGGGCCTGCAAATACCTACATTCCTGAGAATTAACCAAAGAAATTGTATTCCCTTATCTCTTATACATTCCCTGTTATGTCACTTCAAAGGGCCCTGAACTGCCTGCAGACTGCACTCACTCAACTGAGATAAGTGAGTTCCCTATTCACACCCTTTTATCACTGGTCATAGATTTGAAAATACAGCCCTCATGTAACCATAAGCCGTGTAATTTCTATAATTTTTGCTTGTTATAACTACTAATCAACAATATGTTGCAGTGAATAATGTTTTACTTTGTTTTAGGTTCTGTTAATTCCCTTATGTTCTATGGTAAGTCCCATTAAAGTATAACAAACCAGTATCCAAGCCAGCTTATCCAACTCTATGGCAAGCTTATTCAACTCTTATAAGTTTGGTGTTACTGATAACACTGTAACTTTGTTACCTTTGTTTTTCTGGTAGCCTCTGCCAGGAAATGGGGACCATAAATGTCACTGTTAACAAAATTGGCTGTAACTTGTGTTCTTGGCAATGCTCTCTCAGTCACATAGTCAGTGTGTAAGTACCAGCAACCCTAAACTTATAAAAACGGACTGTGAAAGCTAAGTGGCAAGCAGACATATATCAGAAATGCCAGGAGCCAGGTTCTGCTCCCTGACTCTAATTCAGAATTAAACTTCTTTCTGCCAGTTCCCTGCCTCTCAACCTAGTGGCATCAAGAGATAGCAGCTGAGTGTTTACTTAGACTGCAACATTTGGCAGCCATGAAGGGATCTTGGTCAATGGGATCTTCTGACAGAGATGCCCTTAGCAGCTGCCAGAGCCACTTTGTACTCCAGGACCAGCCTTTGATGAACTGCTAAGAAAGAGGACTTGCTGGGTACCTGATCTTGGAAAGATTTTTGTGAAGCCAACCGGGGGTAGGAGAAGTTTTCTCACTTGGGCCCCTTGGGGCCACTTGTAGGCACCAGAGGAACGCTGAATTGACCTGTTGGTGCTTTTGTTGAGAAATTCTTTTGTTTGTATTTTCATTTGCTAAGAAAGCCAGCTGGTTTGTTGTACTTTAATGGGACATGTCATAATTTTAAAAACTTGATTGGCACACATTCCTTTTATGTCATTTTATGTTTTCCTGAGTATGGCTATCTCCATTTGTTTGTATAGTATGTATGTAGGTGGTGAAAAACCCCAGGAGAATAGGGAACTCCTCATTATGAACCCAGTCTCTGGTTTGAGTTGCAGATAAGAGCCACTCTTCCCTTCAGTCTGTGTAAATAGACTCCCTTAGGTGTCTTAGGGATTCATGAAGGTGTCAGGGATTAATTCCTATGACGTGTAAGGGCCTTGTGGGGAACTCTCCATTCTAGCCATAAAGGACTCTGGAACTCCAGAAAGCCCCAGGCTGGATCAGATGCTCAGCATACCCAAATCCATGCTAGATCCCAGAAATGGTGAGCAGAGGGTTGGGTAGTGTCCAAGAAGCAGATTGCCTGGTGGCTGAAAAGGACTCCCAGTGCTCCTGAGGGATGTCCCATCGGGGGGCGCACATAAGGGCTGGCCACCAAGCACCCACCCTGGGACCCCTTGGGTCCTCACAGTGCCCCCAGGGAAAATCGAGCCATGTAAGAGGCGGGGAGATCACTGGCAGTGTCACAGGTGGCAGGAGCTCCCTCCACAAGCAGCACATCTTTGACCCAGAACACCTAGTGCTGTCTGAGGTAGGGATCGCTTGTCAATTCCATCTCATGTCTATATCATGCTCAAAAGTAAGCCTGCCTTATCTGATTTCCTACATCTTGTTTCTCCTGACCTGCCTGCATTGTTAAAATCTCTGTCTTTGGTAACCACCATTCTACTTTCTGATTCTGAGTTCTACTGTTTTAGATACCTCATATAAGTGGATGCATGTAGTATTTGTCCTTCTGTAATGTTGAAATGAGAAATTGTTCATCAATGGACATAAAGTTTTAATTATGCAGGATGCATAAGTTCTAGAGACCTGGACAATATTGTACCTATAGTTCGCTTAGATCAGTGTACTGTAGTGTGCATTTACTATTTTTTTTAAGTGGGTCCTGAACATTTATCACCATACTACAAGAGAGGGATCAGCAGTAACGGGGCACTGCCAAGGGAGGAGAGGGCACCTAACATCACTAAGGGTGCCTGATCCTAAACCAGGGAAAGTGAGGACCAGTGGAAGGCCCAAACTGCACCTTTACTTAGACCACTCATGTACCTCCTCCTGACTTGTACCCCACATCTTCACAATAAAATAAAGGGGAAAAGAGAGGGTAGATCTCATGTTAAGTCCTCTTACTACAATAAAACTAAAAATGTTTTAGATTAAAAAAAAAAAAATCTCTGTCTTTGAGCTCGGTGGCTCAGCCTGTAATCCTGCGCTTTGGGAGGCTGAGGTGAGTGGATTGCCTGAGCCCGCGGGTTCGAGACCCGCCTGGGCAACTTGGCGAGACCTCATCTCTACAATAAATCAAAACAAATTAGCCGGGCGTGG
>CAUYQG010147928.1:0-17461 GCA_963574415.1 Tarsius wallacei | reverse complement strand
CTTCTTAACTTTCTATTTACTATTATTATTATTATCACTACTGCTATTACTATTATTATTATTGCTATTATTATTATTACTACTATTATTATTATTACTAATATTATGACCATAATATCCTTATCTTATGAAGCTAAACCTTATCTCTATATCCTATTTAACTTACTTAATACTATATGCTTGTACTTATTTATATCAATCTTATTCCTATCTTTATGTTCCTATATCTTCTTAACTATACTATTATATATCTCTTATCTTACTATTTTATTATCAATATTCTAACCTTTATCTTTATCAGACTACTTGTTTAGTCCTAAGATATCTTAATCTACTTATTGTCTCAATCGGTTGTTTTCCACCAGCTCTCAGCAGGGACCTGCTGTTTATGAGGAAGTGGCTAACTTGTTTTTCTCGGCCTCCTTTTGTTACTGTAACTCATCATTACACACCCTAAGGGGCACCTCCTTTTTGCTGCAATCTCACCATCACTGTGCCTATGTATAACTTTGCTGTCAAATGCCATCATTTAGTTGTACAACTACTATCTCAATTAATGTGGGAACATTTTCCAGCTTATGCATGCAACCCTTCAAAGTTAGGGAAGGTCTGTCAAACAGGATCCATGGGACTTTCGCCTCTGACATGGCCACATTTGGCTGGAGCCTTTCTCACAGCTGGCGTTTTTCCTGTCCTCAAGTCCCTTTTACCTTACTTTCCTTAAGGATTGCGGATTCCAGAACTCATGTTTTCAGATTTCCTCTCTATTCATAAAGCAAGAGGACAAGGAAAAGGAGGAGAAAAGAGATTTTAAAAGGGAATGTGGATAAACAGGACTTACAGCAGAATTCACTCAGCATTTCAAGACTTATAAAACTGGAAACAAGCCAGGCTCAGTGGCTCAGCCTGTAATCCCGTGCCTTGGGAGGCTGAGGTGAATGGATTGCCTGAGCCCGCGGGTTCGAGACGCACCTGGGCAACTTGGCGAGATCTCATCTCTACAATAAATCAAAAATTAGCCGGGCATGGTAGCACGTGCCTGTAATTCCGGCTACTTGGAAGGTTGAGGCGGAAGGATTACCAGAGCCCAACAGGTCGAAGCTTGAAGCTGTGGTGGCCGGGAGCGGCCACTACACTCCAGTCTGGGCAACAGTGAGACTCCAACTCAAAAAAAAATAAAACAAACTGGAAACAAACAAGAACCAGTGAGGGAGAGAATAGTCTTTTTCCTAGGGCATTCCAAATGTTGATTCCTTACATAACTTGTCAATAATCAAGACAACAGCCCTGAGAGTTAGACATTAAGTTCTTCTATTATGGATAAGGTCATGAAGGTTTGTAGAAGTGGCAAAACTAGTTTTCTAGTTCAGGTATAATTGACTATAAAGTTTTGACTATTTCACTTTACCAAAATATTAACATTCAGGCAGCAGCTTGCCAAAGACATCACTGGGTCTATGGGAATTCTGTGTCAGTAAGAAAACTGAACCTCCTAGAAAAAAAAAAAATCTTTCCTACCTGTCAACATGGAGAGCAAACCTTAGGGAGAAATAACTTAAGGATGACAAACCTGGAACTTTCTGCACTTTCAGAAATATGGTTTCCCGGAAGACCTCACACACAGAGGGTAGAAGCTAGTGATAACACAGAATAATATGTGGACAAAGCTTCTGATTTTATTCTTGAGGTAGAAAATTTGAATTACTTCTGGTTATTAAGTTTCTCTTTCTACCTAAAAACTTCAATCAGTATTTATTGAATCCATATCTTAGAGACTATTATCAGGTTGTATTTCACCAAGGATCAGTTTTAGAGCCCAATTTTTATTTTAATTGTAAAGTAACTCAAATGATTATTATACTATATTTTCTTATAATTAGACTTTCTTTAATTATCAAATATAAAAACATTTCAAAAGAATATAAGTAGTGGCATGTTTGTACAGCATATTTGTAATGGTATGTATGTGGTGTAAAAAACACAATGATAATATAGTAGTAATAAGCATAATTATCTTTCCAAGTTAATAAACTGCTGAATTCACTGATAAATAGGATTATTTTATTTTAAAATACAAAATTCCAAATGATCAGGGAAAATTTTTTTTCTAAAATACAAATATCTAGATTTTACAAATGCCTTTAAAATAACATGAATACATTTAAATGATTTCTTTATTTGCACCCAGGCAAAGACAGAACACCAGACTGAGAGATGATTTACCAGAATGTTTGTTACCTTTCTACTCTGCTTACTTTATCAAAACTGTAAACCAGGTTATCTTTGTTGATTTTCACTCTTGCTGCAGGTCAAATCCACTGGGAAGATCTCTGAGCAAAGACTGATGTGTTTATTATTATGTTTATGAGAGAGGTAGTCCTGGCATCTTCCCTGGTTTGGGGCATGGGGGGAGAGATTGGGCTGGGAGAGAGGTCTAGCTGCTGGACAGGCTTTGATGACAGCCTCAGCTGAACTTATGGAACCCTCCACAGCTATAACATCTATTAGAAGCATTCCTAATGGGTTGCAACTTAAAAATGAAGCCTTTGTCCTCTTGACTCTGTCTGTGACTGTGAGCATCCCACAGGAGGGTGATCCTAACCAAAGTGTCTCTCTGAGGCACTCCCTAAAGACTAACTGAAGGCTGTTGTCAATTGCAATCCCAGTAGTTAAAGCGACTGCTCTTCCTCAAAAGGCATGCTGCTAGGCCCTTCTCTGCATAAGAGAAGCTTCTTCTACTGGAGGTATAGAGAAGAAACTGAGAGGAATGATTTGAATAAAGTCATACAGGAATCAAGGGATAGTGTCTGGGATAAATGGCTGTTCTGTTGCCCTTTCTTAATCTCTCCCATTGCTGTGCACTGTAACTGATTCATGATGGAGACAGGTGCAGGCCCAAAATATTATTTGTAATAATGCAGAACAGATTTTTCTTCTGAATTTGCTTAGAAACATTTCATGTGTCTTAGTTTCACAATTTTCAATTAAAAATATATCTGTCATTTTCTTTTTCTGTTCTGTGGTTTCCAGATAGTCCAATTAGTTTTGTTAGAAAATAAATCTCTGTGATTCTGGAACTATTCATAATCTCTAGACTTAAAGGAGATTTTTAACATGATGGGGCTATCCACATTGAAATAATCCACAGAAAAGTCAGCTGTATCAACTCTTATAGAAGCACTTTAAACTGAAAGCAATCAGAATAAGAGAACCCTTGAAATTGATTTAAGGCTATCCAAGCTGTCAGTGGAGATAAGGCCGTTTTTGTGCAGAGTGAATGCCAGGTAATAATTAACTTAAATTGTAATTATATAATTCCCCATACTAATCAAAGCCCTTGTTACATAAAATTAAAAAATGGTACACAGGATATTTGAAGAATGTAAAGGCCTGTACAGTTCAAACTCAACATTCATCCCAGCACATATAAAGATATTTTTTCAAAAAATATATTGCCCTATAATCATTAAATGATCTGTTAATTGAATGAAAATTTTTAGCAATCAATATCTTGATAGTTACTAACTTTCACGTGAAGTTATTTTACATGGTGTTAGCCATTGCTAATGAAAGATTAATATAGTCATATCAATTTGAAATAAGATAACATTTTTGCTGTCAATGAGATTTCATGAGAAGCTCTTAGTAACAAGATAATTTTCAGAAAATGCAAAATTAATGTCAATATTGATATTTTAATCTGACTCAGAATTAAAGAGTCTACACACATGTGGGTATGTGCACACATATATGGATATGAGAGTTGTGGAGTTGTAGGCATGGTGATCACTGTTAGTGATTGTTAAGAATAATCATACTCTTCTCACCTAGGAACACTTGGTAAGATTGCCCTTCCTGAAGAGTTCTGGCCAATGAAATATGATGTGGCACTTTCAGCCAAACACTTCAGTGGACAATGTGAGACCCTGCAAGACAAAGTGACAGGCAGGGTTGGAATTGGTGGCTCATCCATCAACCTTCTTACTTCAACAGGTGTAAGGAGCGCTTTGCTTTTGGCCTGTGGGTTTATCAGTAAATAGACATGTTTCTGTTGTATTAAGCCGTTAGGATTTTTAAGTTATTATCTACCACATCATAACGAATTCTGTTCCAGCTCAAACACCAGGAAAAGGCCTTGGGGGGGTACATGAGGTTGTCCTGATTTGATCACGACATATTGTATACATGTATCAAAATTTCACACAAGCCTCCATATATGTGCAAATGAGACAGATCAGTTAAAAATGTGCGTCATTAAAAAAAAAAAAAGTTGAGATATGGTGACTTACTACCACAAACAGAAATAGAAAATATTGGGATATAGTTATGTTATGCAAAAATAAAATAACCTTTTGTGAGAGGGATTTTGGGGTTGTTCATGCCATAGACTATGAGGGAGGATATGAATGTGTAGAATTGAGCATGGATATAAATTAAGTGCTCTGAGCTTCCTTCCCTGACAGTAGTCAGATCACGGTGGTTACCATGGGATTTACAGTGGCCTTATATTTACATTGCCATTCAATTTTTCTGTTTGGAAGCAACCCTACACACAGTTGAAAGAACACTGGTAAGAGGCTGCTGTTCTCTCTCCAGGGGCACTGTGTAAGTTGACCAACTCCTGGGTAACTGCACTGGAAGACTGGGGTATCAGAGATGGGAAAAATATAACTAGGTTGATGAGAAAAGAGTACACACACAAGGCATTCATAGGACTAAGAAAGTTATTTGATTTGACAAAAAACCCCACAAAAAACAGTAGAGCTATTTTTTACTTTTATAACATAATCCAAGCTAGCTAACACATGATATAAAATTGTGATTATGGTATCTTCATATGCTTTTCACTGTTTCGACTATCTTTATTTTGCAGTTCTGGAGATTTTGCTCTATAATTATCTTCAATTTTCACCATGCGTGCCTGGTCCACACCTTCTGGAGAGGTCTTTGGAATGGTCAGATTTATTCAGGATTTCTATCTTTTTACACATTGCTATGGCATGTAGTGAGGATAGTTACTTTATTTCAGAAAAACATTTATTTTCTCACCCCATGATATACAATACCCCTCCCCCGCAAAAAAAAATCAGTGGGAAATTTTATTTTACAAGGTATTAGCTAAATGTGGATGCCCGAGTCTTTTGTTGTTGTTTGAGTTAGATTCTCATTCTGTTGCCAAGGTGGGAGTGCATTGGCACCATTATAGTCCACCATAATCTCAAACTCCTGAGCTCAGGCAATCCTCCCACCTCAGCTTTCTGAATAGCTGAGATTATAGGCATGTTCCATCACACCCAGCTAATGTGTGTGTGAATATATGTATACACACACACACACACACACACACACACACATACAGAGAGAGAGAGAGAGGGAGGGAGGGAGGGAGAGAGGGAACTGGGTTCTCCCTATGTTGCCCACTCTGATCTTGAACTCCTGGGCTCAAGAAGTTGTCCCACCTTGCCCTCCCCAAATTCTGATATTACAGGCATTCAGCCACTGTGTCAGGCCTGAATGCCTGAATCTTAATTTCTACTTGAACATTCGTGTTTCATGTACAGTTAGAGCTGGATTCCATGTGATTTTGGAAGCAGAATCCCAAGGTGAACTTGGAGTTGGCAGGCAAAGAGAAGATTCTGAATTTGCATAAACTTCAGTGTTCCTAGTTCTAAACTAACTTTATCAAACTAAAGTGTGGGAATATTAAACAATGAATAAATTAGAAATCAGGTGATCATGTTTAGCAAAGTTTTCATAAAAGTTTACGTAGAACAGGTTAAAACTCTGTTGCTTGGAAAATATGACTATTTTCCAAGTGTTAATAATGCAAGTGCTTCTCTATTATGTATAATACAAATGATTTTGAATTTTAAAATTAATTTCTTTTATGAATTTTTAAAAAATACCTTTAAAGTGCTAATATCACACTGAATAATTTTAGTAGTGTTTTTAAAATTTTACAAACATGCACAGAATAGGACAGTATAAGGAACTCCCATGCACACTTCAGCAAGACTCTAGTTATCTTTATTTTGCTAACCTTGTTTCATCAGTCTTACACTTCTCTCTCTCTGTCTTTCTCTTTCTCTGTTTCTCTGTCTCTGTCTCCTTTCCCGTCTTTTGGCTGTTCCTGGGTAGACAGTCTCAAAGTAGCTGCAACACTGACCAAGGAATTCTATTTTTTATTTAAGCACTTTTCAATTAATGCAATCATAAAATTAGCAATAGTTTCTTAATATCCATTGTTTTCAAATTTTCTTCATTGTCCTAAACATCTATTTCTAGAATCATTTAGTAACAATCAGTATTAAAATGTCTTCATAGGCCAGGCTTTGTGGCTCAGCCTGTAATTCCAGCACGTTGGGAGGCCGAGGCGAATTGATTGCCTGAGCTGATGGGTTCGAGACCCACCTGGGCAACTTGGCAAGACCTTGTCTCTACAATAAATCAAAAACTAGCTGGGGTGGTAGTGAGCCTGTACTTGGAAGGCTGAGGCAGAAGGATTGCCGGAGTCCAGCAGGTCGAGGCTGCCGTGGCCTGGAGCATGCCACTGCACTCCAGTCTGGGTGACAAGAGTGAGACTCCAACACACACACACACACACACAAATATCTTCACATAGCATTTCTTTTCTTCTTCTTTTTTTTAATTTTAAAGATGCGGGGTACTATTCAGACTAGGTATACAAGTGGTAATCATACAGGTAAAGTTTGAGCCTCCCTTTGGTCCCCACATCATCTGGTTTGAGATCAGGTACCCTTATTAATGTCATGTACCTCCCCCGCCCTCTCCTGGCAGTTTCCAGCTACTGCCAATACCTTTTTTATAGTCTTATGGTAAATGTTTAGGGTCCGCTTCTGAGTGAGAACATGTGGTATTCAGTTATTTGCTCCTGTGATAAATCACTGAATATTATATACTCTAAATCCACCCAAGATGGTGCGAAGTCTATAATTCTTTGGGGCTGCATAATATTCCATCATGGACATGTACCAATTTTTTTTATTCAGTTCAATATTGATGGGTGGCATGGGTGGTTCCATGATTTTGCTATTGTAAATAGTGCTGCAATAAGCATGTGTGTGCAGGTACCTTTTTTGTAGAGTTATTTAAATTCCTTCAGATATATTCCCAAAGGGGTATTGCTGTTCATATGGTAGGTCAATTTTTAGTTCTTTTAGGATATGTCACATTGTTATCCATAGAAGTTGAACTAGTTTGCTTTCCCAACAGTGTAGAAGCATTCCCTTTTATCCGCCAGATTCTTTACAGCATCTGTTGTTTTTTGTTTTTATTAATGATGGCTATTCTTACCGGAATTAGGTGGTATCTCAATGTGGTTTTGATTTGCATTCCTCTGATGATTAGTGAGGTTGAGTGCTTTTTCATGTGTCTGTTGGCGGCTCGTATGTCTTCTTTTGAGAAGTATCTTCATATTTTCAGGGATATTTCTATAATTTCTTTCACATAGAAATTCACTGATATATTCCTTCAGTTTCCTTAATCTATAACTATTATTATACCACTTTCTTTTTTCTTTGTTATATACATGATGAAGAAGAAACCTGGTCATTTATTTTCTAAAATTTATTTATATTATGGGTTAAGTTAATTGCATCCTTATACTGTTTAATTGTTCCATTGTCTTATGTAATCCCTGTAAATCGGTCATTAGATCCAGAGGCTTGATTCAATTTAGGTTCAATTTAGCATTATTTTGTACTGCGTAAAACATTCTGTCTAGAGGTATATAATGCCAAAGTGTTCTACTCTTAATAAATTGATCAGTGACTTCTTGTGTTATTTATTCAATCCACCCATTATAAAATATCCCATCAATTTTCCACCCAATAATTTTTGTAAATATTGGTAATTGTTTACTAGTATTCTTATATGGAATGATGATATTTGATTTTCATAATTTTTCTACATATATTAGATGTAATTATTTTATAAAATGGAAATTTCCCAAATCATCACATTTAGTCATGAAAATAAAATATATACAGAAAACAATTGGTATTCCCTTCTTTTTAAATCCCTTTTCAGAGCAGTGATTTGGTACTTGAGCAGCAGCAAGTGGTATGAGAAATACATTTTTTAAATTTATCTACTAATTTATTTTTTTAAGTGGTGTATTGCTATGGTACCCAGGCTAATCTGCAACTTTTAGGCTCAAGGCATCTTCCTGCATCAGCCTTCCAGGTAACTGGGATTACAGGTATAAGACATGACTTCCAATGAGTTTTTTTTTTTTTAATTGTGCACTTTAGTAGTGATCTCTACTTCTTTTTTTATTAATTGGAAAACTCTAACACAGTTTTCCTGGAATTCTTCATGTTCTCATTAATTGAAATACCCTACGTTTCCCACTGAATTTAAGGAGTGTTGTTATGTTTCACTGGCTTGTGATCATTTTGAGTGGTAAGGAGCCTTAGAGAAATCTCAGGCATGTTTATTACTAGTTGTCTGTTGCCTCACCAAAAGGCTTTCTGAATGACTGGTGGACTAGAGTCACTACTCTTGGAGATCCTCACCCACATTAACAGATAAAGCTTTTTTGTCTACAAATACAGACACTGCGAAAACGTATTAGCAGCTAAAATGTGTAGAGATGATGAATACTATTTGAAAGAGTAAACATAATTGACAATCAAGAAAATAACAATAATGTGGATAACTTTTAATATGTAAATACTCTCATCTAGCAATGGATTGAATGGCATCACATACAGGAGCAACAAGTTTTAATATACTCATATAAAATGAAACCCAAGATCAACTCAAATGCTCTTTTCTTAAACACACCTTGCTACTGAAATAAATTAAATGCTAAAAAATTAAATAAATTTATTCTTCTAAATTTATTTTTCTAACTTTTAAAAGTATACTTAGACATGTTTGGCTATCTCTAGGGTTTGTTCACAGAGCATGCATATATTAGTATCCTATAATTTAGAAGACTGGAATGATTATTACTTGGAACAGCTAAAAGATTGTAGGTAGGTTTTAATTTACAGCATCTTGCTATCAGGACCATTCAAAACTTCCTTATTCTCTCTCTGTTTGTGTGCAGGACTTTTATGTCAATGTACAGCCTAAATGCCAAACCATGGATGTCCTTTGCTCAGCATTTATTTCCTTTATCACATTTTAAGGTTTATTTGTAAGTGCAGATTTACTCTCTTTGCTTCATCCACAGTGGTCAGCACTCTGTATACACTTCTGTACTTCAGAAAAATATTCACCAGCACTTCCTGCATCCTCAGGGACCAAGTACAGTGACAAAGAGGACACTGTCATCAACTAAAACCTACTCAAAAATACAAACATTTCAATTTTTTTGTTGCTGAATTTCATATTTTGGCATTGAGAGCTGTTCTGGCAAAAAAAAACAAACAAAAAAAAACAGTGAGATATCAAAAGTAAATCTGTCAAAAGTAAATATGAATAATTTGAAAATAAAAAATACATATCTTGATTACACACTTGTACCATTTCTATGACTAAAACAAAACAAAGTGTCCCCTGCTGGACACAGTGACTCATGCTTGTAATCCCAGCAATTTGGAAGGCCTAGCCAGTAGGATCACTTGAGACCCGGAGTTTGAGACCAGCTTGGGTAACATAACAAGACTCCGTCTCTATAAAAAAAAGTAAGAACAATTAACCAGGTATGATTTTGCGTGTCTCGTAGTCCTAGCTAATGAGGAGGCTGGGGCAGTAGGATTGCTTGAGCCTAGGAGGTTGAGGTTGCAGTAAACTATGATGACACCACTGTATCTAGGCCGGGTGACACAGTGAGAGCCTGTCTCTAAAACAAAACAAAGTAAAATAAACAAAAAAATAAAGAGAGAAGGGTTAAAGGTAATTGATGTTGCAAAAATCTGGACATGTCTCCTACTGTCAGGATATTTTTTGAAAGTTTAATTTTTTTTATTTGAAGGTACACATGCAAGAAAAAATTGTCAATGCTAAAAAGTGTTTTAAAAACAGGTGAAGTTTTGACTTTACCTCAAAAAAGAAAAAAAAATTCCCTGAATACTCTTTACACTAAGATTTCTTTTTCTATTTATATTAGCTTTTGTATGTGGGAATTCTGCCCTCTCCAAATCCCATCAAATTAAAAGACTCTATCATTTGGCAAATCTACGTCAATATTTGTCTGAAAAACTTTCTCAGGAGACATACATAATCATGCAATAAAAAAATAAACATTGCTTTTTTCAGATATACACAGATGGGGAAATTGTTTATACTATAAATGTATTTCAAATTTTATTTCTTGCAGTGTTTTCTGGTTAACAAGTATAAAATGATGAAATTACAACACTTTTCTTCTGTGCCTTTGAAAATAAATGCAGGAAGAAGAGAGTGGGTTCATGTGAAACACAGTGATTCCCACATTAAATTCTACGTGTAGGTTTCAGGGGAAGCCAACTGAACTTTACCTACTCTCCAATTTCCTATTGCCGGATATTCTCATCTTGCAATCATCCCAAGTCATCCTGGTTAGTAAATACACATTAGACCAATGACTTAAGTAATACTTATAAAAGTACTTTGGTATGCATTTTTGTATGAAATCAATACACTGCCATTATAACAAATTTTATATTTTTAAAGAGTATAAAGATGATAGATATTCTATATTTGTGTTTAGGAAATTCAATACCACTTTCACTGTATACACAGAAAACATACAGACTCATGCAGATGCGAGCACAAACAGGCAGGTTTGAATTCATAACTGGCTGACATTTTGTTTTTATACTAAGTTGAACTATTTTTACTTTTATTTTCCAGCACTATATAATTATCCTATTACTTATTGACTCATGGCTTTTATTCATATCAAAAATGTTTTTAATTTATCTTTGAAAAAATTTGAAATCTCCTTTTATAAGTTTGCTTTAATAGTGCACCAAACACAATGCCAAGAATGCTAACAATATAGCCATTATAATTTTTCATAATTGAAACATTATAAATGATTATCTCTAAGGGGTGAGCATGTTAATCTATAATCAATCCACTTCATTGTTAAAGAATGACAAACAATAGAGTTTATTTTATTACCTAGTTTATTCTATTAACATATCTTAAAATTAATATTGAGTAATATTTTTATAATGTTGTTAAGTGCTAAGATTTATTATTTCCTCATTTATGTGGATAATTTAATACATTGCACAATATATTATGAATGTGTAAGTTAATCAGCAATGTGTAAATTCTTTAGGAATGTATTCATTAATCAAAAGTAAAATAAATCATTTCTATTTTCATGAATTTCATAATAAAACATTCAGAACAAAACTATTATTTAAATTAGTTGAGGGATTACTGGAAATTATACAAAATAAAATGTTTTCTTTAACTAAATTTTTGAAAAGAAAAAAACCTACAGGGGTCACACTTTTAACGGCAACTACAAAATCAACCACAAAGTGCTGACTGGGAATATAATTTGAAATATTTAACCCATCTATTAACAGAATAGAGCCATGAGAATTGGTTGTTGTCTACCAACTGATCCCAGCAAATCCTCAAGTCCTAAAGTCAGTGAAACACAGATTTAACTGATGGCTACAATAATTCTAAGTACTACTCTAAATCAGTCTCACACCAAAATTTCCCCCCAAATACCAATCTAACACTTATGATAAATTAAAAGAAAGCTAACCTTAGGCAATAACTATCTCATGGCAGCAATGATAATATGTCAGGCAACCATGATTAACTTAATTTGGCTAAGAAATACATCTCATTTTGAAATTCTTACATCTGATTATGTTGACATCGCAACTGAATTATATTGTTTTATTTTTAAGTCAATAACTTTTATTATATATTTATCTTTTACGCAAATTTAAAAATAATTTAAGACCACATAACATAACATTATTGAAATATGAATATCAAAAAATTGATTTTCAAATATATTTTACCTAATTTAGTGAAGTAATGAAATACATTGCCTAGATTTAAATATTAATTAACTCAAAAAATTCTCATACAATATTACGTCTTTCAAGTAAATTTTCTTTTTTTAGGAAAGCTTTCTAAAGTAAACTGTTGAATGTAGTTATTTCATGCAAATGTATACTTACAGGTTTAATTGGTTTAAGATTATTAAGTTGTCCATATGAACAAACTAACAGGAAACAGTTATTTGTGCATATTCTTTTACCATAAATATTCACACTGATTAATCAAAATAATTTTACCAAAGGAATTAAGTAATGCATTATTTAGAAAATAATTTTAATTACTATATGATATAGTTTGCCATAAACAGTAGAATTATAAATATAAAGACATCTTGTTCTGGCCAATTTTTTGTAACAAATTAAAATTAAATATGGCAAAATGCAAATATATTGTGGATTAAATTGGGTGTTTTAACACATGTATAAACCTTGCTATCATCACTTCAAATAAAATATAGACTTTTCTATTACCCTGAATACTCTCTTTGCTTTTTTTCTGTCAACTCCTCTCAATCTCTGGCAACATTCAGCCACTGATTTGCTTATTTCAATCTTGACAGATAAGTTGTACCTGTCTCAGAATTTTATGTAAGTGAAATCTCCAGTGTGGATTCTCTTTGGTTTGCTTCATTTTGCTCAACAAAATAACTTTGAAATTTAAAATATGTTTTGACTGCATCAGCAGACTTTTCCCTTTTTATTGCTGTCTAATTTTTCATTATATAAATAAATATAAGGCAGTTTGTTCATTACTCTGTTGATGGATATTTGAGTGGTTTCTAGTCTGGGGCAAATAATTATGAACTTACCAGTGTACTGCTAGAGGTAAAAGTTTATTTTTCTTGGGAAAGATGTGGAAGTGTAATTGCTGGACCATAGATTAAACGCTTATCTTGTTTTTAAAAATGTGCCAATTGTATTTCAAAGCATTTATATGATTTTACACTCCCACCAGCAATGCAAGTAATTCCCACCTGCCCTGCCTCCTGGCCAATATTATGTGTTATCAGGCTATTCTGGCTATTCCAATGGGTGTAAAATGGAATCTCTTTGTCATATGTGTATTGCAAATGTTTTTTCCTAGTCTGTAGTCTGCATTTCATTTTCTTAATATATTTTTATTTGTTTAGGAGTATAATATAATATGATATGATAAGGAATAATATTCTAAAAACAATAAAATACATAAGCCTCATATGTTCCATTCAATAACTTCAATTGTGTACACTGTATAATCAACATGAACAAGATAGTGCTGCCATCATCTAAAAAAATGTTTATTAGTCCATCTTATTGCACTCAAAATAATGTTGGTAAAATTTTGATGTAATGCTTTTCTATATTCTGTCAGGGTGTGGTGATTGCCGCGTTAACAATTGTCAAAACTCAATAAACTAGACAGTTGAAATATAGTCAGTGATTTCTGTTTTGATCTAAGAGTAATAAGGTTGAGAATTTCTTTTTAAAAGCTAATGTGCTGAAATATGAATAATAAGCAGTTATAGGGTGAGGCAGTTTATTAAATCTGAATTACAATAAAAATGATTCTTTTAAATAAAAAGAAGAGACAATGCAATGCAATGCAATAATGTCTTAAAGGAATAATTGTGAAATTATAACTTTACTATAATCATATTAATATATTATACTGAATAAATAACTGCATTGTAAAATAAATAAATAAATATGCATACTAAATAAATAATTGTGAAATTATAATCTTATACACAGCAAAACTGGGGTTTGAAAATAAAAGAAATTGAATACTCATTATAGTCAAATAGAAACATCATGTTTATCATTCAAAAAACAGAACTTTCTTTACCTAAGGAAAAAGGAACTTTATTTCAGAAGAAATTGTGACAGAAATAATTGGTAAATGTATAGGTTTATTAACAAAAAAGATTACATTTATAATAACCAATTTGAGTTTAGAAAATAAGTAAATTCTAAAAACTGTACCACAGTTAAAATTAACTTATATGAAATGACTAGATTTCAATATGTTCATACTGGTAGGGGGAAAAAGGATATATTTCTTCTTATTAAACTTTTTTGAAGTCACTTTTAACTTTATTTTATTATACAAATGTGGGCTATAAATCAAGGTTAGGCACATAACTGGTCTATGTACAGGTGAAGTTTGGACCTCCAACTGGTCCTCACTGGTTTAGGATCAGGCACCATTAGTGATATTACATGCATTCCCCCTCCCCTGGCAGTGTTCTGCTACTGCAGATAACTCTCTTGTGGCAGTGCGCCATAAAGTAGGCAAAATTATGAACCTTGCAGCAAATTGGATGGCTTTAGATACCATCATACTCAGTGATCTATCACAGAAACAAAGAACGAAATAGCACATGTTCTCACTAATAAGTGGGTCCTGAAGTTTTGTGTGTGTGGCCATATTTTTTTATTTAAAAGATGTGGGGTACAATTCAGGATCAGTTATACAAGTGGTCATTGTACAGGTAAAGTTTGGGCCTCTCTTTAGTCCCTACTTTGCCTGGTTTCCGATTAGTTATCCTTATTGATGCTGTTTTTTTTAACAAAGGCATAAGAACATTCACTAAAAAAATTTAAAAGAAAAAGTTCTAAACTAGTAAGAAAAAAAAAGTGAAAGAACACGCGTGATCCAAAAGAAAGAAGTAAAAGTAGAACTAATGAAACATAGAAAAAAAAAAGCAATGTAAATCAAAAGCAAAAATTATAATGGTAAAAATAAGTTCAAATATAATTGTGGTTACAAGCAATGAGTATAAATCATTATCTCTACTTTAAAAGGTGGAGGTTGTGTGATTAGGTTGGCAATATGTGTTGTAATGCTTTCCAAGATATGTAGGATAAGCAAAGGTTAATAGTAAATGTATGAAAAAATACAGTAGGATACATGCTAATAAGAAAAAAAGTTTATAAAACTAAAACAGAATGTTCTCTTTCTATGTAGCTCATGTATAAATCACTTCATTATAAGCAAAAATTAATAAGAATAATTCAAAAAATACCCCATATCCCAAAACGGTACTATGAGAAACGTAAATCACACCGCAGATAGACAGTAAAATTATGTAAAATTAAATAATACCAAACATATCAGCTATAACAATATATGTCAATATTTTACCCCAATTAAAATGTGAAGAAAACTCAGTAGCACTGAAGTGATTAATAACAATAAAATAATACTATTTGATACCCACTAAAGCATATTTGAAATAAGATGACAAAAAATGTACAAAGTATAAGAATGGACAAAGTTTTACAAAGAAAATGAGTAAAACTAAAGGTTGGACTCTATTAATGTAAGCCAAATATAATTAAGGCAAAAAACATTCAAGGGGAAAGAAAACATCATATTATATTGATACAAGATACTATGTACAATAAAAATATTATAGTCATAAAATTGTATGAGCCAAATAACAGAGCTTGAAAATATATTAGACAGACTGTATTAGGAAGTCAGAGATATAGACAAAGAACACAAATGCACTTAACTTTAACACACTTATCCATCCATGAAGCATGCAATAGTGAGAAAATAGAGCCATAAAAGATTTGCACTATATATAGAACTGAGGAGTTAGATGAGACAGAGCTAAAAACCTGTGATGCAAATTTGTTTTTTTTTCTTTCCTTTCTTTTCCTTTCATTATATGTTTTCATTTCTTTTCTTTTTTGTAAAGGTATATATTCATTTAATTTTGAAGTATACATTCGAGGATATGAGATATGGGAGATTAGAAATAAAGAGAATAATTTTTTAATTACTCAAAGGATTTCACTTTTGTTTATGCAAATTATATCCCTCCAAAGTTAAAAATTTCTTAGTTTCTTATGGCCTGTGGGTTTCGAGTTTTGTTCAGGAAATGTATGCCAGCTCCAATTTCCATGAGGGTATGACTTTAATTTTCTATGGTTCTTATGGTTTGAGGTTTAACATTTAGGTGTCTGATCCATTTGGAGTTAATTTTTGTGTATGGGGATAGATAGGGGACCTGCTTCATTCTTCTGCATGTGGTCAGTCAGTTTTCCCAGCACCATTTACTGAATAGGTTCTCCTCTTCCCATTGGTAGGTGGTGGAGGCTTTGTCGAAGATGAGTTGGTTGAGAAATGGAGGTTTTGCTTCTGGAATCTCAATTCTATTCCATTTGTCTATATGCCTGTTTCTGTACCAATACCAAGCTGTTTTGATTATTGTAGCTCTATAGTAGAGTTTGAAGTCTGGCAATGTGATATCACCTGCTTTGTTTTTTTTGCTGAGGATTGTTCTGGCTATTCTTGGTAGTTTGTGTTTCCATATGAATTCCTGTGTTGTTTTTTCTAGGTCTGAGAAGAATGTTGCTGGTAATTTGATGGGTATTGCATTGAATCTATAGATTGCCTTTGGTAGGATAGACAGCTTCACAATGTTGATTCTTGCAATCCATGAGCATGGGATATTTTTCCATTTGTTTGTGTCATCTTTGATCTCTTTGAACAGTGTTTTGTAGTTTTCATTGTAGAGGTCTTTCACGTCTCTGGTTAGGGAGATGCCAAGGTATTTCATTTTTTTTGTGGCTATTGTGAATGGCATTGTGCTATTTATTTGGATTTCTGTTTGTTTATTATTGGTGTAAAGAAATGCGCTTGTCTTTTGCACATTTATTTTATATCTTGAGACTTTGACAAAGTTCTTTATCAGTGTAAGGAGGTTTTTGACCGATTCTCTTGGGTTTTCAAGGTATACAATCATGTCATCTGCAAAAAGAGATAATTTGACTTCCTCTTTACCTATTTGGATACCCCTGATGGCCTTCTTTTCTCTGATTGCTCTAGCCAAGACTTCCAATACTATATTGAACAGGAGGGACGAGAGTGGGCATCCTTGTCTCTTTCCAGTTTTCAGGGGAAATGATTCCAATTTTTGTCTATTTAGGAGTATGCTAGCCGTGGGTTTCTCATAGATGGGTTTTACTATTTTGAGGAATGTTCCCTGTATGCTCAGATGTTTGAGGTTTTATATCAAGAAGGGGTGTTAGATTTCCTCAAAACCTTTTTCTGCATCTAATGATATAATCATGTGGATTTTGTTTTAATATCTGTTGATGTATTTAATTACATTTATGGTTTTACAAATGTTGAACCAGCCTTGCATCCCAGGGATGAAGCCTACTTGGTCATGGTGGATGATTTTTGAGATGTGTTGTTGGATCCGGTTTGATAGGATCTTGTTGAGAATTTTCGCATCTATGTTCATCAAGGATAATGGCTTGTAGTTCTCTTTCTTTGTTGGGTCTTTACCTGGCTTGGGTATCAATGTGATGTTAGCTTCGTAGAATGTTTTGGGGAGAGTTCCATCTTTCTCAATCGCCTGGAATACCTTCAGTAGGATTGGTATGAGCTCCTCCTTAAATGTCTTGTAGAATTCTGCTGGAAAGCCATCTGGTCCAGGGCTTTTTTTTGTAGGTAGTTTTCTTATTACGTA
>CAUYQG010147926.1:0-65548 GCA_963574415.1 Tarsius wallacei | reverse complement strand
TTTTTTTTTTTTTTGGAGTTGGAGTCTCACTCTGTCGCCCAGACTGGAGTGCAGTGGC
This sequence comes from Tarsius wallacei, assembly GCA_963574415.1. Classification (NCBI taxonomy): domain Eukaryota; kingdom Metazoa; phylum Chordata; class Mammalia; order Primates; family Tarsiidae; genus Tarsius; species Tarsius wallacei. The sequence continues at coordinate 65,490 of CAUYQG010147926.1, read as the reverse complement.
CGCTCCCGGCCACCGCAGCCTCGACCTGCTGGGCTCCGGCGATCCTTCCGCCTCAGCCTTCCAAGTAGCTGGAACTACAGGCGCGCACAACCACACCCGGCTAATTTTTTGAATTATTGTAGAGATGAGGGCTCGCCAAGTTGCCCAGGCGGGTCTCGAACCCGCGGGCTTCAATTTATATTCTTAATGTTGCATATCAACAAATCTGAAAAAGATTCCATTTCAGTAAATTTTCTACCTGTTTATATTCTTTTTTGGACGTAGAATTTTATATTTATGTTACCGGACCCTCATATTGAGTTACAGGAGCCATGGATGAATTAGAACCAAAAACCAAGCCCCTCTGAGGGAAATTAACAAATGAAAAGTCTCAAGAAGGTAGGAAAAAAGAAGCACGTGAGTTAAGTATGATGTGTTCACACAATGAAGTACTACACAGCCATTAACAAAGATATTATACATTTGTCATGCTGACATGAAGGGATATGCTGTCGGTATTGCTAGGTGTAAATTATAGCCAGACAAATGTTAGCAGTGTTTATTTATAGGTAGTGGAATTTGGAAGCAAGTTTTCATTTTCTGCTTCACAATTTACTAAATCATCTGAATGTTTTATAATGAGATGTATTACTTTGATAATCAAAGACAATAAAGATATTTTTCTTTGGGAAAAGCACCTAATTATGATAATGTACATTCTCTCCCCGTTCTTGACCTCTAGGCTGCTAGATATTAGCAGTTGTGTCAGAATTTATATGGCTTGTGAGAGAGAGAGCCATCTCTAGTTCACATTTATGTCACATGGATCAGATGTTATACTTTCAGTAAAAGGACTGTTTTAACAGAGGGTGAGAAAAAGCATTACTCCACTATTGCTGCTACTACTTCTAGGTGGTCCTTAATAGGTGCTCACTACATGCCACCATGCCCAAGCATTTTACATATTAACTCATTAATCTGCAGAGTAGCCTTGTGGGTCACTACTGTTAGTATCCTGGTCTTAAAGGTGAGACACGGGGAAGTTATAAATAAGCCTTTACTTTCTGCTCTGGGTCTTGATGCTCCTGGATCTCTTACCAGAACTATGGGAACTTGCCCGAGGGAACTCACATGACTAGCAAGTGGTGGAGCCTAGATTCAAACTCAGGCACTCTCTGTCAGAGTCCACATTCCAAGCCACTAAACTACACTGCATTTGGTTTGTTTGTTTGTTTTTTACTGGATTTAATTGGATTATTATCAGCTGTAGAGAATTTGATACAATCCTATCGTGAAAGCACTTTTAGTATTTGCAAAGGACATAAAAAGATAATTTTATTATACCGGCAGGATTTTATATTTTAAAAATATTACACATTTAAGGAGTATACTTTAAGTACACAATTATAGGCACACACTCATACAAACCCATTTTCTAATGTATAGCTGATCCTTGAACAGCATGGGAGTTATGAATGCTGACCGCCCACATAATCAGAAATCCATATATAACTTTGGACTCCCCCAAAACTTAACTGCTAATAGCCTACTGTTAATCAGAGGGCTTACCAAAATAACATAAAGTCAATGAATATGTATTTTGCATGTTTTGTGTATTATATACTATATTCTTACAATAAAATAATCTAGAGAAAAGATGTTATTAAGAAAATCATTGGTAGAGAAAATATATTTAGTATTCATTAGGTGGAAGTAGAGTGTCACAAGGGCTTCAACCTTGTCTTCATGTTGAGTAAGCTGAGGAGGGAGAGGAGGGGGAGGAACAGGAGGGATCGGGCGTGCTGTCTCGGGTGTCAGAAGGGGAAGAAAGTCTGTTATAAGTGGACCCACGCAGTTCAAACCTGTGTTGTTCAAGGGTCAACTGTGGGCTGATTCCATTGTCATAGAGTATACATATATATATGAGAAAGAGGAGAAATGTTATAAACCAAGAACATACAGTTGTTTTTGTACCAACATTATCTTGTCTTGCATTAATAATTCTAATAATATTTACAAGAGGATGCTACCAAAACCTATCATCTGATGGATGGCACACCCTAAATGCAGCTATGGCTTGATGTCTATATGTTTAATCAGATTAACGATTTTCACCAAAGAGACAATGGTGAATGAGGGGAGCAGAGAGGTCTGATGAAGGTAGAATGAATGAGCAGATTTCAAATAGTTTTTCCTTGCATAATTAAAAGGTAATATAAGTCTCATTGAAAAATTAGGAAGTTAATGGAAAAGGTTTCAGAAGCATGTAACAGCTAACCTCATTTCTGCTTCAGCAAAGCCATTTCCTTTCTTGATTTACCATTATGGTGAGCCACATGCAAAAGCAGAGTATTGTTTTCACGTGAAATGGGTTCAGTTTTCACATAACTGTTTTATAGTAATCAACTGTAATTAAATGGGGCAAAAGGCGTGTGCAAAAAAGAGTTGCCATCTTTAGGAAATGACTGACAGTTATTGTAAACTATTTATGTCCTTTTTAAAATCTCCCTATATATATTTAATAAGTTTATTATGTATTTAAGATTTTTTAAACAAACATGTTTTATTTCAAGATGAGTTCTCTGTTTAGATTTTTTTTTTAACAACACCAGGTTTTCTGTTTTGTTGTACCTCTCTAAAAGGTCAGATGATACTAGGTTTTACTAATGAGGAAAATTATACCAGTAGTTTTTATATAAGGACTTAATGAATGTTAAATATTGATTTTGCATACAAATTTAGTTATAACAAATGGTTTGGACTTCAGTACAATTATTTTGACCTTCACAGTCAGATATTTATAGTTATAATTTGTCGGCTTATAGTACTGTCAACAAAACCAGATCCAATGACCATTTAAAATCAAGTTATTTTCAAATAAAAGGCCATATTTTATTTCTTTCCTTATTTCCACAGTACATTGCACATAATATATACTCATTTATAGTAAATGTTATTAAGTGAATGAAAGAGTGAAGGACTAAATGAGTGACTACATGGAGTATGCTATCTTCTGGCCTAGGAGTCATGTGGTGGCTCATGACTATAATCCCAGCACTTTGGGAAGTCGAGACAGGAAGATTTCTTGAGCCTAGAAGTTCAAGACCAGCCTAAACAACATAGCAAGACCTTATTTAGAAACAGTGAAGCACAGAGGCATATGCCTGTAGTCCCAGCTACTTGGGAGACTGAGGCAGGATTATTTGATCCCAGAATGCCGAGGCTACAGTGTGCCATGGTTGTGCCAAGGCATTTTAGCCTGGGTGACAGAGTGAGACCTCGACTCAAAAAAATAAGCAAAGTGTTAGTTGGAAGAAATATTTTATTTTTACAAAACTAAGAATAGGAAAATGTTGAACCCCCCACTTCATTTTGTAATAGATGGTATTGAAAAAATGGTGAATGAATGAAGAGGATTCACTGTGCTGATAACATATTTAACTGCCATTGAGCACTGTATAGTACCTTCTAAAGTGATTTAGTTTTCCTAAGATTAAGGGGATGATGCCAAAATACCACAAACTTTATTCATTTTTTAAGAAATAACTAAAAATTTACCAGAAATACAGGTCAGGTCTATTATTTACCTAAATTATTAATCCCCTTTGCCTTAATGAAGATAGGCCTTAAGAAATATTTTTCATAGTGAATATTTATGAGCAGCATACCAGAGCAATTACTGTTGCCTCTTCTCTTTTTTCAGGTATAATTTTAAGTGGTTCAAGGTCTGTTTTTAGAGAGAAATATGCTTAATGTCATGAGGGCACCAAAGAAACATTTACTAAAAAACATTTTCTATTCTGCCTAATGGTGTTAAAATATATCACCTAATGTTTTAAAACAGAGGTCCAATATAAATGTAAGTGGGTGTTCTAGAGTTCTTACGCTGTTTGAATGCAAGTTGGTGTTGTAATAGTCTCAGTACTGATATTCAGTGTTATCTACTGAGAAAGAGAAACACACATCTGTAAAAGCTGATGTGTGCTGGTGTTCGTGGCAGGATTTGGACTGTCTTTAATCTCATTTGACTTGTTCATCTTCCTTTAAGGCCATCCATAAAGATGCACTGAGTATCCTTTTCAGCTTTTGGTTAGGATTTGCATCAGTAGTCATAAACCTGCTCTCTGACAAAGACACCCTTTCCTTTGAAGTAATTGCTCAAGCTTTTCAAAGTGGTCATAGAAATCTGCCTTCTTTCTCTTTTTATTTTTCTTTAAGAAGAGTTTGAAGTGTAGCCCCTTAAACTAGCAGCAAGATAAATTTTTCTCTCTGCATTATTGAAAACCATGACAATTTTTCAAGCAGTAAGACTTTAAAGGTTCTTAAAGGAATCTGTTCTGCTTTATGATCCAGCTTTTGGTAGATCCTACTATCTCAGAAAGCAAAGGTAAAGACTTTTGTATCCCTTAACCACTGCAAATTTTTGTCAAAAGAATTAATCTATATTTTTCAGAAGACTTTTTTTTCTGTTCTTTATTTGGTCTAGAGACTTCAGTGAGAGATTGTTGATAGCTTTGGAGTCTTTGAAAAATAATATAGGGCCAGAATCTCTTATTTGGGCTGATGGTTTCCCCTGAGGTATTAACTGTGTAGGCTGACGTGTAGCTGGGGGGGGGGCCAGTGAGGTGAGGGCTGCCTGGAGGATGATTTGCATGGTTCTGTGATTGTGTGTCTAGGCTTCCCGAACAGAAATGGACTCAGATACAGAGGGGTTTTGCCTTTGCTTTCAGTGGGATGTTGTCACTTGGGCTCTGCTATGATCCAGGATGATGTACACAGTGTCACTACAGGGATGTTAAATTAGACTCCAAGAGCCCTGTCTAAAGCCTCCACTCTGCCTCGGAGCAAACCCGCTGCCCTCAGTAATTTCACTCCAAGGAGTTCCCAAAACATCCATTGAATTGAAACAGTTTTGACCTATTTGATTTAAGTCCCACATCATACAATTATATTTGCCATAGTGAAATTTTAATGTTTAAAGCTCATGGCAACTTATGAAAATCGAAGAAGTATTTAATTTGGACGTACTTCTTGATAATTAGAAAATGGAAAGTACTCGATGTGTGTAGCATGGGAAGTTCAGTCTCCAAACAAGACTGGAAGCATCTTTTCTTAGAGATGACATGATACCTCTCCTGCTATTGTTGGATGTGGATTGATAGAGGCCCTGAATGTATGTTTCCCGTAGGCAAGGGAAATTAAGTAGCACTGTCTTTTTAACTGGAAGTCCAGTGAATGTTACCAGTTACCTGAGAACCTAATAATCAGAAGTCTACCCTTATGCTTTTAATTTGTTGTTTTTCTTTTTCTTTCTCTCTGTCCTACCCCCCCCCCCCCCATTTCCTGAACTGTCTAACCTGCTTCCTGGATTAGCAAACATTTTGCCAAACTTTGAAGCCAAAGTCCTAGCACTGAGCAGCCCCTTATGTAGAGATCAGGCTTGAGGAAAAGCAAAATTCTTTTTCACTTTTGAAATGACTCTGTATGTGTGTGTGACCTCTGATTTGTGGGGTGAAAAATGATTAATGTAATTTGGATTATTAGAAACTAGTGTTATTTTGTAAGTAAAGCATGCTTATAAAAATCTTAATTATGAGTTTACAAAAAAAGAATTCTTATATCTTAACCTACCTTCTGGGTTTTATCATGAGGCTTCCTAAACTCTAATTTCATCATCATAGAAAACTCTCAGTATTTTTACTTTTACATTAAAGAAAGAAATACAATTGACAGCCATCTTCTCCCCTCCTCCACCATGCTCTTGAGAAAATATTCTTAGCTATAGAAAACAAAGAGTTAGCATTGAAATGCTTAAGTGACGATGTCCGCTGGGACCCTGTGATCCCTCTGTCCTTTGTTGACTTTGGCTTATACTTAGATTGCTTTCATTTGCACCAGTTTTCTTCAAACCTTTGCTTTCCACTGAGGAATTCCAAGACAATTCAGGTTAAAACACAAATTTCACCCCCGTGAAATTGTAACTTATGAAAACAACAAAAGAAGCAATCATGCCCAAAATGTATTCCTTAGATCTTAATGATTTTAATTGCTGACTAAAAAAAAGTTGCCAATAGATATAATTAGACAGTAATTTCAAAAATAACATTGTATGGTATTTTCATGGAATGTAGAGTCTCTTAGAAAAGGGGAAAACCATGAATCAGTGCTAAAGCTTTAGTAACTTTTTAAAATGTGGCATATTTATTTCTAAATTTCTAAATTTGCCTGTTTCCCTTAAAAATTTCCCAAATGTTTAGACTTCGAAAGGAAAAGAAATTGCTCTTGTGACAAATTATTTCTGGCCTGGGAAATGTCAAGTAAGCTTCCTAATTAAGGTGGGTCTCCTAAAGAAGCTTTTAAACTCGGAACCAAATGAAGCCGAGCACCTCGTTCCTCTTACCTCTTGCCTTTTAAGATGTCCTGTAAGTCTCCCTTTGCCACTAAGCATGCAGGCCCGTTCCAGCCACTGGCTGCCCATCACACTGCCATTGTGGTACAAAGTTCTGTGTGAGGCCTCTTTGACTTAAGTCTCAGTCAGAAGTACCTACAGTCACCAAAGCCATGAGGGACCATGTGGCAACACAGCTGTGTACACACGTTGTAACTATTACATGTAGCACTAGAACAGAAGTAACCACTGCCTTGAGGTAGAGGCCTCTCGCCTTCTCTGGTTCATGGGTTTCTTGTGCATTTGGTGAAACCTGTCTTCATCTCCACCACCCAGAAAGACAGGCAAGTACGTGCATCTCGCATGAAATCTCAAATAAGCCATTGACCTGCCTTGGTGAAAGCCTTTGCTTTGGAGGCTAGCTTAGGTTTTTTGACAGCAGCTTGGCCTTTCCAAGTACAGTAAGTTTCCGACACGGTTCCCTGACCAGCCAGACCTCTTTCCTCAGAGTGGGTGACTGCTCTGAGGGTGGCCAGGTGTCTGAGGATAGCATGACAAGTTTTTCTCTTCCATAGAGTTCCATAGCCAGTGGTGGCAAGCTACTTTACACAGTGTTACTTCTCAGCTGTACTGTAAAATCAACCCAGATCAAAAATGCAAACAGACTTCTGCTCTCTAGTTCCATTTATAAAGGCTTTCTCTGTCTTTGTCCTTTGAGACTATAAAAGTAGAGGACTAGTTTAGTGTTGTTGTTGTTGTTGGTGTTGTTGTTGTTGTTTTTGAGTCAGAGTCTCACTCTGTTGCCCAGGCTGGAGTGCAGTAGCATGCTCACAGCCACCCCAACGATGACCTGCTGGGCTCTGGCAATCCTTCTGCTTCAGTCTTCCAGGTGTCCGGAACTACAGGTGTTGCGCTACCACGCCTGGCTTATTTTTGATTTATTGTAGAGACGAGGTCTCACCGTGTTGCCCAGGCTGTTGTCGAACCCCTGGGCTCAGGCAATCCACTTGCTTTGGCCTCCCAAAGTGCTGGGATTACAGGCTGAGCCACCAAGCCTGCCCTAGTTTAGTTTTAAAATAGTATTCTTCAGACTAAACATGAAACCCAATTTATCCTTGAGGCTTGGCATAAATCAAGCCCTTTATTTTTCTTATCTGTGCTGGGGCCACTGGTGGTATGGATTCTTATCAACCAACCTGCAGCTTTCTTTTTAGTTCGGGACAGATACAAGTGCCTTGTTCTTTCTAATTTTGAAAGTGTTCTGAGTCATCTCCTATTATTTGGATATTCCTTCTCTGTCCATCCTTCTCTAATCTCCTTCCTCTAATATTCAATCACTATCAGTAGAATTACATGCAAGGGTTTGGGAGTTTTTTAGGCGTTGTTTCTTTCCTCCTCTCTATTCTTTGAATGAGCCATGGAGAAGTATACTCCATGAGATTTATACATCAGGAAAATACACAAGCTGAGTAAAGATAGAGGTATTTAAGAGAGGGGTGCCTTTGAGATAGCAGGAATCCTAGTTCAGACTGTCTTCATTATGATGGGTTTCAGCGGCCCACAGAGGATGGCGGGGAGGGAGAGAGAGAAGGAGCAGGAGGAGGGCATGCCTGTTTTTGAAACATAAATTAAGCCAAAATTCCCACTTCTATAATCATCCATTTATAATCACCTGAGAGGCTTATTTTATATTTAGAAAGTATCTGAAGCATCCTAAAATGCAGATTCGGTCATATTTAGCCCTGAGTTTTCAGCCATTGTTGCTTGATAATCGTATATGAATTACTTGAAACTTAGCAGGATGTGGTCCTCAGAATCAAATGATAGCATATAGTTTGGATCTAGTCCTAAAATAAGATATTTGGACAAATGCCCAAAGTATAAATTAAAGATTCAGGCATCATGGGAATTAGGAACAAGTTGCTGATTACTTAATCTGCCTGAACTTGAGTTGACTTGTTCTTTTTATCTGTTTTTTTCCTAAAGGTGAGACCACTACTCCTCGGGCCATTCTGACAGGCCACGACTATGAGATCACGTGTGCTGCAGTCTGTGCTGAGCTAGGCCTGGTGTTAAGTGGTTCTCAAGGTAAACCTATGGTACTTCATAAAGAGCATGAGTGTATACATGTGTTCATAAATACATTTCTTGGTGTCTCTGAGTAACAAACTACCAAAGATTAATTTGGTACCTCTTCTCTGAAGCGTCTGTCTGCTATGGTAGCTATTAGCCACATGGGACTATTTAAATTTAATTTGTCTAAAAGTAAATGAAACTTAAGTTGCTTGGTGGCTCTAGTCACATTTCAGGTGCTCAGTATTCATTCACATGTTTAGTGACTGCAGTATTGGACAGCACGGATACAGAAAATTTCCATTGCTGTAGGAAATACTGTTTCATAGCACTGCTTTAAAGAGCTTAAGACATTTTTACAAACTTAGCCCATTAATATTCTCGTTTCCATGAGGCACAAGCAAGGAATATCTGTGTATTTTTGTTTGTTCTTCTAAATTCTTACTGTGGACTGGGTTCCATCAGACTCCTGAATGAAAACCCTTGACCAAGTTTTAACATTCAAATCTAAGAACTAGGCAGAGGCCAGAAAGGCACTGAGAACACGAAGTGGAAAGATACTTAAGTTGGTTTGCCTGGAGGTTTGTGCTGGTAATATCATCATATACTTAGGCCAAAGATACCAAGTGAGCTTTCTAAGAGTACATGCAACAAATCTGGACCTGACCAGGAGCAGAGCTGTTTCCAGTCCATTGCCTGCTGCATTGTAATCATCTATCCATCTTTCTGTCTCTACTCTGATCTGAGGTCTGAACACACAGAAAGGTACTATAAACTCACGTCTTGCAGGCTTATCTGCTGGGGCAGCACAGTGTACTTGAGTCACCTTGTCTGTGTCCTGCCCTATAATACTTAGTCTAGCCAACTAGGCATATTAAATATTGAAAGGATTGTGTTCAAAAACTTAGTTGGTCAAAACATTGAAATAATAATGGTAGCAAGAATCCTATAACCACTGAATTTTTTTCCCCTTCTTATACCCAATAAGCTAACACAAGTTCTTGGACGCTATGTGATCCAATTCGACTTGTAAAGTGAACCTGTCATATTACAAGCCATCCTTGCTTTGTACAGCAGTGTGGAACCGTAAAAGTGAGCATGTGAGCCGAGACCATGCAAAGTGATCTTCATAATCAGTGGGACATTTGATTATTCCGTGGTCTTTAAAATTTTTTGTCAAAATATTAAAAACTCTTACTCAGTTATATACATATAAGGAGCATATAAGAGTATAAAAGAGTAAACCTCATTTACTTAGTACACTGTAATTTAAAACATTAGGAATATGAAGAATTAAAGCATTTTGTTTCTTTGTGAAAACCTTATCAAGAGTAGCCTGAAGAGTGCCTACCCTTCTCATTGCATACACCTGAGGAGCAGGCATTCTTCCCCCTGTGCACTGGGGAATAGCCATACTTCTTTCAAAGCTGGGATCAGCTTCCAACATTTTATCTTTTGTGCTTTCAATGTCATGAAATATTCTGCAGGATTCCTTTAGTGTGAGGCTTTTGCTGGAATTACTTTGCGGACCTCATCATTTTTGTTACAACTAACTTCCCAGTGTATGTCGACACGTTCCCTGCAGACCCTTCCTGGCTTCGTGTCTCCGTTGTCTCCACAGTGTCAGCTTCACAGGGAGCTCTTTCCCCTATAACTCCATTTATATTCCATTCAAGTCCACTTTTCGCTTTATCATTTTTCTTTTTTTAACTGCAATTTCATCTGTCTTAGCCAGTGCCCTAGTTTGATTATTTTTTGTGAAACGTTACATGGCTTTATCAATGGGAGACAAAGAGGTAACACAACTACAGTTTACTGTCTGTGCATGAACTGAATAACAGATGCACAGTGACCAGCTAGTGACATCCACTGAAGGAAGTGATGTGATTGGTTATTGACCATGATGCATGCCTATTATTTACACAGGGCTTTGTGGACTGGAGAACTGGACACACAGCGCACAGTCAGTGTGTATGTTATGCAGTTGCTGTGACAGCTGAAATCTGAACTGTGTCGTTGGGTGACTGGTGTTATTTCAGGAGTGATAACTGAACTTCATGCGTGCTGGAACTGGGCAAAGACTGCCTTGTGTGGATTTATGTTAGAGACTTTATGTATACTAAAACTTTATAAACTCCCTAAAAGACCAAGGAAAATCAAAGAACCTTATTTTCAAACAGGCAAGGTTTCATATGGGACCAGGCAGTGATTCTATGTGGCCACAAATTTAGCCGAGAGAGTAGCAGGGTCCAGTTCCCCTTCTTGTCTGACTCAGTTATCTCTTAGAACTTACTCATCACACAAGAAATTTGTGCTGCTTGTTCCTTCCTTGCTTTGCCTGTAGCAGGTGTCCAACAGAAACAAAACCACTCTGACACATATGAGCTGTCAGCAATCCCCCACCTCCTCAAGCCTCTTGGTCTGGGGGGACAGCGGGGAATTGGGAGTGGCAGGTGCTGCTGTCTGCTGTGGGGCAGCAGGAGGTAGACGAGAAGCAGCAGAAGCGTCCTCTGGGAGGATTGGGGGTACTGGCAGGAACCGCCTTTCACTGTCAAGTAGTGAGCAGAGGGAGGAGGAAGGTGCGAGTCTTCAGAGGTGCAGGGAGAGGCTATGGTGTTTGATCCACCCATGTTTGTTTGGGGAGAGGCCTCGTGTTTGACCCACCCGTTTTCATTTGCATCCTAGCTTCCTTGAGGCTGTACTAGGACTTGACACTTGTCCTGTACCTTTCTGAATCCCTCCAGTGTGTATTGCCTGTTAGCATAATGAATCTCATAAAGTCATTCCCATCTCTTGAGGAATAGTGTGTTTGGACCTGCATGACTTGGCTTCATTCCTTTCCTAAGAGGAAGATGAGATGTAGCCAACATAAAGAGGAGATTTTGCAAAATAACTTCCATGTGACGTGATATGCAACTTTCCTAAGGCTTTCCACAGTTGCAGTGTGGTACTGTAATCTGTCAGACCTGTGCTCAAGATTCAGATCACATTTGTCTGTTTTCAAATGAATTTTGCCTTTTGCTTCTCCTCTCTTCTCAGAAGGACCATGTCTTATACATTCCATGAACGGAGACCTGCTGAGGACCTTGGAGGGTCCTGAAAACTGCCTGAAACCAAAACTCATCCAGGCTTCAAGAGAGGGTCATTGCGTCATATTCTATGAAAATGGCCTCTTCTGTACATTCAGTGTGAATGGAAAACTCCAGGCCACTGTGGAAACAGATGACAACATAAGAGTGAGTGCCCTGGAGACTTTTCAGTGTTCTCAGTGTTTACCCCAAAGTGTGGCAAGTGGGGAGAGAAAAGGGTTCAGCAGAGAAGCCTGTTTTGAGTTGCCAAAGGCCTCTTTTCCTGCCAACAGAAAATCACAAGGGAGCCTGTGGGCGAGGCTCATACATGGCACACAGCAGGCAGGTCCCCCATGCCTGCAGCATCCCCAGCTGATGCCAGGCACGAGCTCACTGGTGAAGTGCAGGATGCTCCTTCCATGGAGGTTTTTTAGGGGCTTCTGAAGGGGCTTCCTGGGTGGCTTTCAATGTCACTGCTCAGTTTTTTTTGGTGTCTTTTAGAAAGTGCATCGCACACTGTAGTTCTCTGATACATTTGGTTACACCTAAAACTGGCTTCTCTTTACAGCTGACTTGGTGGGCGCTCCCAGTAGGGATTGTGACTCTTAAGGATTAGCATCTAATTTCAGACCTGACTTCTTCATGGAAAATAAGACAAAGCATGTTAAGGGGATTGGCTTCAAATCATGATGCGAATTAGGCACACATTTTTCCCACTTGGCACACCAGAAATGTAATGCTAGTGGGCCTTCTGGGGCCCGGCTTCATGTTCAGGACAGGCTTCCACAAGTGTTAGAGGCTGGGAGAGAGGGCAAGGACTGCCCTTCAAGAGGCTGCCTTTCCAAGGTCCTCTGTGTATCGCCTCCAGACGCCTTGGTGCGGGTCAAGGTCAGATGAAGCGGGGGTGTTCCTGTCATTTTCCAGAATGGAGACTGGGGGTGCACGTGAGAGCTGGGTACAGTGAAGACATGTTGGGGCAGGAGCAGGTTACAGGGCCTCTGCCCTGAGTGTGGCTCTAGGCTAGCTCTGGGCATTTTACTCATTGCGGTTTCCAACCCCAGCAGCTTGGATGACATCCGTTCTCCCAGTTTCCCAGGTCTAGTCTGATGACCCCCTTCTTCCCAGTGGAGCTGGGGTCAGGAAGCACTGAGGAACGGAAGCCCTCCTGTGTGTTACGTGGGTGGAGTCAAGGCCTCGCTGCTCTGTGTCCTCGCCCTGACTTCTCCAGTCAGTAGGCACCGCCTCCTCCTGCCTCTCCCCGCCAGTCGCCAGTCGCTCCACTGCATCCCCTGGCCTCCACCACGCGGCTTACACTCAGACGCACTCGCATTCGGCTTTTATTTTTCCCTTCCTTCCCATAATACTTCATTTAAACCAAGTACACATCAGAGGATTTTCCTTTCCCCTTTTCTTTACAATAATAATGTTGATAATCTGTCACTTTGAGTTGCGATTATATTGTCAGCGACGCTAATAAATCTGTGAAATAATTTGAAATCCCTAGCTGACTGAAACCATTTCCTTGGCGTTTCAGTGAGTACCAGAGGCCCTGGGAAGTTCCTCGAGGCGGCAGTGGGGGCTTCTGCAGAGTGTTCTACACACACTCTCCTCTCTGCCCTGTAGGCATCGCTTTTTCCCTCTGTAATATTTCCCACTGGATTTTAGCTTAAACAATCCGTTGCCTTCTCCCCAGCTCTCCTGCACTTTATCATGCTAACTCACAAGGGGCAGCTGTGTGACTGAAGCGAGCTTGCCTGGAATGAACGCTACCTGCCCACAACTCCAGAGACTGCCACTTACACAGCTAACCGCCCCGGGAACCACAGGCAGGGCATGGGGACATCACAGAGGAGAGGCTGAGCCTGTGGAGGGAAAGGACACCGTGGAAACAAAGTAGTCACCTGCTCAGACCAGAAATCACTTTCCTGTGAAATCCCAAGAACTCTGCAGGCAGGCGGCCTGGGGAAGCTCCACACTAGTCAAGGCTTCCCACCTGGTTTTATCTGAGATGCCAGCTTGTTCAGTGACGTTTCAGTTAACAGCATATCATATATAGTACATCAACTAGACAATGTTTAGATGTCTTAATGAATAACCTAAATGTAAGTAGGCAGCCTTACACAGCAGCAGGGTTATTTTACCCTAAACGAAGGATAACCACCATTTTGCCCGTAGGAACTCATTTCTTTTCCTGAGGCTGTGTTTTAGGATGTGGTTGTCCCCAACAGACTGCTGTGGCCTGCTGGTACCCCCTTAAAAACCAGAGCAGCCTCCATGTTGTCCAGAGCACTTAGAATTTCAGAGGATGAGATTAACATGTCTCTGGGGCCCTCTGAAAATCTCCAGTCACAACCCACCCTGGGTACCGAGAAAGCCTATTTGAGTTTGAGTGGAAGTTTCGGTACCATTCGGGAAATGTTGCCTGGCTCTTACTGCCAGAGGAATTTGACAGATCCTCATGCAGGAGGCCAAAAATGTTTTTTCACCTTGGGAGGCACCTGGTTCATTAAAATGTTTTTAATGCTGATGCACGTCTAGGTTTTATTTAATTCCAGACAGAAGTAGGATTAGAGATTCTTTATTAGAACAAAGAATTAAAGATTAATGGTTTTAATATGTTTTAATATGCACTTATCCAGTAAAAAGCCTCAAGTATAAAATTCAAGTGAACCACAACCAGGTTAATGGATTTTCATCAGAGAATTTTATAAGTGTAGCAAATAACTGTTTGTCCCAGCTTCATAGCAGTTCGCAGAGACCCCCTAGAGATCGCTAATTACAAAATGAATGCGACAAGGATACTGATTTGTACTCATTTACAAAAAATTGTAATATGTTTAGTTAATAAGACTTAGAGAATATTTCTTATATGTAACTGTCTTCCACACATACATTTTTATTTCTTAGGAGTACTTTTGTGTTCTTGAGAATAAACTATATTTAAGGGACTACTAAAAGTTGGCATTTATGTGAACAGGACTTGGATGGCTATGAAGCAGTTTTTACTTTTCTATGATTTTTTTTTTAATGTGTCTGAGGGAAAGCAGCTATGCTAAAACTCTGAGAACAGTGCAAATATATTTTTCATAAGTTAGATTATTTTTCTTTCTGATTTGCTAGCACAATTTGTACTCCCATGTTCGCTCTATCTAGGTGAACATAAGATGACAGGCGTTTGCAGTGACTGTTGGAACTCCCAACTCTACCCACTTAAAAAAGGACATTTGTGTCTTATAAGCTGGAAAAACAAGGCTTGGAGGGAAGGAGCCGGAGAGACGGGGACAAGAGGATTGACTTTGGAAAAGGGAGGGACCTTTTACATCAGGAATCTGCACACTTTCTCAGTAAAGGGACAGAAAGTAAATATTTTATGCTTTAGGCTCTGTGTTCTCTGTTGCAACTACTTGTGAAAGTAGCAATAAGCAAATGGGTGTGGCTGTGTTCCAATAAAACCTTATTTATGGGCATTCAGATTTGGAATTCCTATAATATTCACAATGTCATGCAAAAAATTTGTGTAACCATTAAAGATGTAAAAACAGGCTGGGCACAGTGGCTCACGCCTGTAATCCCAGCACTTTGAGAAGCTGAAGCAGGAGGATTGCTTGAGCCCAGGAGTTCAAGGCCAGGCTGGACAACATAATGAGACCTCATCTCTAGAAAACAGCCAGATGTGCACACCTGTAAGTCCCAGCTACTTAGGAGGCTGAGGGATTGCATGAGCCCAGCAAGTCAAGGCTACACTGAGCTGTGATTGTGCCACTGCACTCCAGCCTGGGTGACAGAGTGAGACCCTGACTCAAAAAAAAAAATAAAATTGTACAGAAATAGGCGGTGGTCTGCATTTGGTCCATAAGCTTTCATTTGTGGATGCCCATTTTACAGAATCAAAGCATACATTCTAGGATTGCACCGTCTGTTCAGCACTAGCAGGAAAGGACAGGGGGCCACAGACTAGCGCTGACTAAATGACAGGCTGGGGCACTGTCAGTCTTGGGGCAGGAAAATGCTGAATCTGGGGTTTAATCACTCTGGAAGTTGTGGCTATCTACCAAGTCTTACTTCCAACTGCTGTGAAAATCCAGAGCAGGTACTGAGGCTGCTGGCCGCTACCCTGGAGTCTGAGACATAGGGCAGCAGGGTCTTGGAAGGGATATGAGGTCAGTTGACACTGTCTGCCAAGCTCCGGACAAAATGGGCTGGCATGTCCACAGTTCACCAGAAGAGTAATTAATTGGAGCCAGGAAGCTCCTCCTTGGAGTGCTGGTCCCAGTCTGTGCTAACACACCACTCCAGCAGCATGGCGTGGACTAGAAGAGTTTGCCACTTCATTCCTATAAAGGCAAAAATTCAAAAAGCAAAACCAAAACAATCACAAGTATCGCCTGACTGTCCACTGGATGTGTGAAAAATGGCAGGTCTTCTACAGTCATGAATTCCTAAAAGTTCCCAAGGATCTGTCTCTCCTGCCCCGGCATGCAGAAGCATAGCGTGGGAATGGAGCCAACATAGGGTGGGGCCAGCACTGGCTAAAAGCACATCTCCACTGACTGTTACTGTGTCCCATAGGCCATCCAGCTGAGCCGAGATGGGCAGTACCTGCTCACAGGAGGAGACGGTGGGGTGGTCGTGGTCCGGCAGGTATCGGACCTCAAGCAGCTCTTTGCGTATCCAGGCTGCGATGCTGGCATCCGGGCCATGGCACTGTCCTACGACCAGAGGTAACCAGGGAATCATGGCACATTGCAGAGGGGAGTTTCTTCATGTGGGCTGATGCATGTTGAGGTGGGGGGGGGGGGCAGCTGCGCAATTTTAGAAGCCAGTAACATTTAGGTTTCCAAGAACTATGTTTGAAAAAGTGTGATTTCCTTTCTGATGACCTTGCCACTCTGGGACAAAATCAGAATTCTCAAG
The DNA here is from genome assembly GCA_963574415.1 of Tarsius wallacei. Lineage (NCBI taxonomy): Eukaryota > Metazoa > Chordata > Mammalia > Primates > Tarsiidae > Tarsius > Tarsius wallacei. The sequence continues at coordinate 49,068 of CAUYQG010147926.1, read as the reverse complement.
GAACAGACAGGATTTAAGTAGCAAAGTCTCCAGTGACATTGCTGTAAAGCTTTTTATATTTCTTTAAAGTACCTTTTTTTCATAAATCAAATTTTAGGAGCTATAAACATGTATAATGTGAAATGCCTTTATCTCTGCCCATGAGGATTCCACTGAGTGATATGTCTTATTTCCTAAAACCTCCCAAGTGGTAAATTTGGGGGGATAATCTTTATCTGGCATCTATTTCCTCTTAACATTTAGTTCCTATATTTTTTATTGTGGCAACATATACACAGCATTTACCATTTAAACCATTTTTCAGTGAGCAGTTCAGCGGCATTGAGTACATTCACAGTGTTGTGCCACCATCACCACCATCCATTTCCGGAACTTTTTGTCATCCCAAGCACTCTTACCTGTCAGTGACTCCCCTCTCCTAGCTTACTTCCATTCTCCTCTGTCTTTATGAATTTGCCACTTCTAGGCCCTTCTGTAAGTGGAACCATGTAGTATGTGTCCTTTTGTGCCTGGCTTATTTTACTTAGCATAATGTTCTCAAGGTTCATGCATGTTGCAGCATGTATCAGAATCGCATCCCTTTTTAAGGCTAAATAATCCACTGAAAGTATATACTGTCTTGTTTATCCATTCATCTATTGATAGACACTTGGGTCGTTTCTATCTTTTGGCTATTATAAGTAATGATGCTTTGAACATTAGCATACAGATATCTGTTCAAGTCCGTGTGTACAGTCCTTTAGGGTATATACCCAGGAGTGGAGTTGCTGAGTCATATGGTAATTCTGTATTTAACTTTTTGATGAACTGCCAGACTTTTCCACAGTGGCTGCACCATTTTGCATTCCCATCAGGAATGCACAGGGTTCCAGTTTCTCCACATCCTCACCAACACTTGCAGTATTCTGGTTTTGTTTTTTTGTTCTTTGTTTAAAAAATAATAGCTGTCCTAATGAGTGTGACGTGGTCACTCAATTATGGTTTTGATTTATTCCTCTAATGACTAGTGATGTCTTTTTGCTCCTTTCATAGTGTCCTTAGCTGCACAAAAGCTTTAAATTTTTATGAAACACACTTTTTTTCTTTTGTTACCAGTGCTTTTGGTACCATGTCCAAGAAATCATTGCAAAATTCAAGATTACGAAGTTTTTCACCTATGTTTTCTTCTAAGAGTTTTATGGTCTTATGTTTAGGTTTTTAATCCATTTAACTTCGTTTTGATATAAAATGGTAGTTAAGGATCCAACTTCATTGTGCTGCATGTGAACATCCAGTTTTCCCAGCACCATTTATTGAAAAAAACTGCACTTTCCAAACCATTGAATGATCTTGACACCCTGTTGAAAGTTATTTAATTATATATGGGAGGGCTTGTTTCTAAACTCTGTATTTTATTGGTCTGTCTTTCAAATCAGGAAATGTGATACTTTCAACTTTTTCTTCCTTCTCAAAATTGTTTTGGCTATTCACAGGTCCCTTGAGATTCCTTATAAATTTTAGGATGGGTTGTCTAGTTCTGAAAAAAAATTATTCGGATTTTGCTAGGGATTGCATTGAATTTGTAGATTGCTTTGAGTAGCATTGATATCTTGATGATATTAAGTCTTCCAGTGCATCAGCATGTCATGTGTTTTCATTTATTTACATCTTTTATTTCTTTCATTAGTGTTTTGTAGTTTTTAAAAGTAACAAGTCTGCTTCCTTGGTTAAATTTATTCCCTGATATTTTATTCTTTTTGATGCTATTGTGTAAGTGGAATTGTTCTTAATTTTCTTTTTGTATTGTTAGTGTATAAAATGCAACTGATTTTTGTGTTGATTATATATCCTCCAAATTTGCTGAATTCATTTATTAGCTCTAACATTGTTTTGTGGAATCTTTAGGATTTCCTACGTAGAAGATCATGTCATCTGTGAACAGATAATTTATTTCTCCTTTCCCATTTGGATGCCTTTTCTTTTTCTTGCCTAATTGCTCTGTCTAGTACTGTCAGTACTTCACTGAATAAAAATGATAAAAGTGGGCATCCTTGCCATGTTTCTGATCATAGGGGGAAAACTTTGTCTTCCATCATTGAGTATGATGTATACTATTCCTTATTCATAAATGCTGTTTGAGATAGTTTTTCTTCTATTCCTAGTTTGATGAAAGAATGAATTTTGTCAAATGCTTTTTCATCAATTGAGATGATCATGTGGGATTTTTTTGTACATTCTGTTAATGTGGTATATTATGTTGATTTTCTTTTTTCATGTTGAATCATCCTTCACGCTAGGGATAAATCCTGCTGGGTCATGGTATATATCCTGTTAATAGGCTGATAAGTTCAGTTTGCTAGTATTTTGTATTTGTATGCATTAGGGATATGATCTGTACATTCTTTTTTTGTAGTGTCTTTGGCTTTAGTGTCAGGGTAATGTTGGCTTCATTGAATGAGTTAGGATGTGTTCCTTCCTCTTTAGTTTTTTGGAAAAATTTGAGAAGGTCTGGTGTTAATCTTTTTTAAAATGTTTGGTAGAATTCATCAGTGAAGGCTTCTGGCCCAGGACTTTTCTTTATTGGGAAGTTTTTGATTACTGATTCAGCTTCCTCACCTAGCTATAAGTCTATTCAGTATTTCTATTTCTTCATGGTTCTGTTTTGGTATATTGTGTGTTTCTAAGAATGTGTTCATTTCCTCTAGGATATCCAATTTATTGGTATACAATTGTTCCTAATATTCTTATAATTCTGTTATTTTTACAAAATCAATTATGATGTCCTCACTTTCATTTCTGATTTTGGTAACTTGAGTCATCATTTTTTGTCTAGCTAGAGGATTGTCAATTTTGTCAACATGTTCAAAAAAACCAGCTTTCGGTTTGGTTTTTCTATTGTTTTACTATTTTATCTATCTCCGTTCTAATCATTATTTTCTTCCTTCTGCTAGCTTTGGGTTTAGTCTGCTTTTCTTTGTCTAGTTCCTGAAGGTGTTATGTTAGGTTACTGTATTGAGATATTTCTTTTCTAAGGTATGTTTATAGCTATAAATTTCCCCCTTAGCATTACTTTTGCTGCGTTCTGTAAGATTTGGCAGACTGTGTTCTCATTTGTCTTAGGGTGTCTTCTAATTTTCTTATGTTGTATTCTTTGACCCATTGTTTATTTAATTTCCACGTATTTGTGAATTTTCCTGTTTTCCCTGTGTTATTTTCATTCTGATCAGAAAAAGTACTTTAACCGATTTTAATCTTGCTAAATTATTAACACTTGTTTTATGGCCTAATATATGGTTTATCCTGGAGACTATTCCATGTGCAGTTGAGAAAAAGGTGCATTCTGTTGTTACTTGGTGAGTGTCCCATATATTTGTGTTAGGTCCAGTTGGCTTATAGAATTGTTCAAGTGGTCTGTTTCCTTACTTTTCTGCCTGGGTGTTCTGCTCATTATTGAAAGTGGGGTATTGAAGTTTTCAGCTCTTAATTGTAAAACTGTTTCTCCCTTCAGTTCTATTTGTGTTTGCTCCATATATCTTGGGAGTTTGATGTTTGGTGCATATGTAATTGTTATATTTTATAGTGTCCTTCTTGGTATCTTGAACAGTTGACTCAAGGCTACATCTCAGCTCTTCTTTGTCACTATTTACATGGAATATATTTTTCCATTCTTTCAACCTGCTTGTGTCTTCAGATCTAAAGCAAGTTCTCCTGTAGACAGCATTATTGTTGGATCGTGTATCTTATCCATTCTACCAGTTTCTTCCTTTTGTCTGGAGAGTTTAGTCTCTTTACATATAAAGTTTAACTACTGATAAGGAAAGACTGACTTTGGCCATTTTGCTATTTGTTTTCTGTCTGCCTTAGTTTTCTTCTTGTTTCCTCATTACCACCTTCTTTTATGCTTTTTGTTTTGGTTTGGTTTTTTAGTGACACATTTTTAGTTCCTAATTTTGATACGAGGTACCAGGAAGGATGTCGAATATGGCTTCTAAAGGCCAGTCCTGGCCCAACTACTCAGAAAAAGGTCCCAGGTAACAGCTCGGCCTTAGAGCAGCTCCGAGAAAGGCTCCTCCACACTGTTCATCTCTCTCCTCACGCCACTCCTCAGGGCAAGAGAGTAGCAGCTGCAGCTCCTGTGTTTAGGGACTATCAGTGAATCACTGTCCCCTGCTGAGAGCATGATGGACATAGAATATTCCTCTGCAGAGGAGAGACCAGCCCAAATTATGGTCGTCACACCTCTTACTCTCCACTGATTCCACACCTGTCAGACATGGTATCTGTCACTGGAACGTGTGCTGCTTCCTCCACCAGGAATTACTTTGAGGCTATGAGTCCTTTTGGCTCGGATGCCTCTGGAAAGGATAGATCCTGCCAGCCCAGCATGCGCCCCCATAAATTACAGAGGTTTTAGCGACTCATCCTGCACATACTGGCTGTACTTGTCTTTTCAATGAAGAAACAAGCAGTGGCAGATCCTTGTGGCATGTCAGAGGCAGTACTCTGAGCTCACTCAGGGATGCATTTCTGTCATGGGAAGATACCCCTTGGTGCTCTCACACTGTAGGTTGGACAGCCATCCTCTGTGTTTACCCGGGATAGGGGGAGGGCCGTTGCTTCTTTAATCACAGATCCCTGGGAAACACAGGTCGGTAACACCCTCCTTCTCTGTGCTTCTCCAGGTGCATCATTTCCGGCATGGCTTCAGGAAGCATTGTTCTGTTTTACAACGATTTTAACCGGTGGCATCACGAATACCAAACCCGCTACTGATTATGACAGCTGCACATCGGCCCTGTGCCCCCAGCTGGGCAGGGGAGTACCCGAGCATCGTTCTCTTAGAAATAGCGATCACATCTGAATGTAACTTAAATTTGCTTGAAGAAGCAAAATATTTTTTAAAATTGCTATTTTTGTAGACTTTGCTTGACTTTTGGGGGGGAACAGCAAAGCAGAAAACTGGCTGCTGGGTTCTGTAGTTTTAAAAAATCTATATTTTTAGTCATAATGAGAAGTCTATTTTCAGCAATTATGGAAACATACAGTGGAGCAAGTCAACCCACTTATTCTAGCTACATTATGAAAAATGTTTCCCGTTTATCTACAATCTTGAGAAATGTGATTTTAACAGTGGGGAAATAGGTTAAAATACTGGGATGGGAGATATTATGCTGTAATTTGGGGTCTGTATTTTTCCAAACAATTGTGCTTCTTCAGCGCTGAAATTTCTGGGATTTAAGTAGGTATGTTTAAATTATGGTAAATGTAATTTAAAACATCTCAGTGAATTATTTCTATCAATGTTATTCTTTGAGCATGTTTTAGACCTAGAAAAGTACGGTTTGGGGGAGGCTATTTTATTTTATTGTGTGCTTAATGTGAAGGATCCTAAGTTATCGTAAGTGTGAAATGGTGCCCGTTTTTTTCCTGGTCTGTTGTCTTCAGAGCACAGCAGAATGAAAGGATGGAAGTTCTCTGGGCTCACCGCCTTTGTTTTTTTGTGAAAGTAAACGCAAGTACCAAAGCTCACTCCTGAGGCTTGCCCATGCCCATGCCATGAGGCACAGCCATTGCTAAAGGCCGACCCCCCACCCCCACTGGTTGAGAACAGAGGCTACCTGGTGCTGTATTAAGCAACACCCATTTTACCTTCTATTTGTTATTAAACTATCTCCACCCTCCTTTTGATTAGGAATTTGTACTAAGAAACAATGTTATTTTGGTGTTGTATAATTCTACTTTTCTAGTAGATTGCTGTGTGGAGTTCTGTGAAAAATATTTGAGAAAAGATCTGTATTGCATAAATAAAATCTTTCTATGTTGTGAACTTTGAGTTGAAACTAACATTCTAGCTCTGTTTCTCTTGCAACTTACCTGAAATGGTCTCTCTTTTTTCCTACACACTCGGCTATTCTCTAAAAGCAAAGGTTTGGAATGAACAATTCTGTTTGACAGAAAAAGCTGAATAAAATGGCATTTGTAATTGAATTGTTGGAAATATCTTATTTGTTCCTAAAGTTTAAATAGTAATAATCATTAAGAGAAAATGCCAAACTCTACTTCAGTCATAGTTTTTGCTCAATAACCTATAGATTGGAGTCTTTCCTGACCACAAACAGAAAAATGGGCTTTCTCTGGCAGATAGCTCCCTCTGACTGGTACTTAAACAAATGACCTAGGCCTGAATCTTACAAACAGCTAAACAAGGGACTTTAGGTATGTTCCCATCTGTGATCCAACATTTTATAAACCATTAAGAAGGAAAGTAATAGTAAAACGCAGGGAAGGGAAAGTACATCTTAGATTTTTTAAAAGTCCAAGTTAGAATCAGTATTGTTAAGACGTCCATCCTACCCAAGGCAATCAACAGATTTAATGCAATGCCCATTAAATCACCAGCAGCATTCTTCTCAGACCTGGAAACAATACAGGAATTCATATGGAAACATAAATGACCACGAAAAGCCAGAACAATCCTCAGCAAAAAAACAAAGCAAGAGGCATTACGCTCTCAGACTTTAAGCTTTTATTATAAAGCTACAATATTCAAAATAGCCTGGTATTGGTACAAGAACAGGCATATACACCTATGGAACAGAGTAGAGATTCCAGAAGCAAAACATCAATTTCTCAACCAGATCATCTTTGACAAAGCCTCCACCACCAACCACTGGGGAGAAGAGAACCTATTTAGTATGGGGCTGGGAAAACTGGCTGATCACATGCAGAAGATTAAAATAAGACCCCTATCTATCACCATACACAAAAGTCAACTCTAAATTAATCAAAGATCTAAACGTAAAACCTCAAACTATAAGAACCTTAGAAAATGCAGGAGACACCCTATGGAAATTGGAACTGGCAACCAATTCCATGCCATAAGAGATAAGATAGACAAATGGGACTTCATCAAACTGACAAGCTCTGCAAAGCCAAAGAAATCTTTGAGAGAGCAGGGAGACAGCCCACAGAATGGGAAAAAATAATTGCCAACTGCATATCTGACAAAGGCCTAACATCTAGGATCTACAAGGAACTCAAACGTGCCAAAAAGAAAAAAACAGCCTCAGTACAAAGTGGGCAAAAAATATGAATAGACACTTCTCAAAAGAAGATATTACAAGCAACCAACAGATACATGAAAAAATGCTCAGCCTCACTAGTCATCAAAGAAATGCAAATTAAAACCACACTGAGATACCACCTAACTCCAGTCAGGATGTCCATCATCAATAACAAAAAACAACAGATGCTGGAGAGGCTGCAGGGAAAAGGGAATACTTCTCACTGTTGGTGAGAAGTATTGTACTAGTTTGTGTAAACTAGTACAACCTCTGTGGAAAACAGTGTAGCGATTCCTAAAAGATCTCAAAATCGACCTCCCATATGACCCTGCAATCCCCCCCTACTGGGAATATACCCGGAGGAACTCAAATTACTCTATGAAAAAGATGCCTGCACACACGTTTATTGCAGCATTATTCACAATAGCAAAAGCATGGAACCAACTGTGTTGCCTATCGAAAGAAGACTGGATTAAAAAAAATGTGGTACATATACACAATGGAATATTACAGTCATAAGGACAAAATTATGAACTTCACAGCAACTTGGATGGACTTAGAGTCTATAATACTCAGTGATCTATCACAGAAACACAGAACCAAGTATCACGTGTTCTCACTCATAAGTGGACCTTGAACGACTATCTAACATAAGAAAAGGATTGGCAGTAGTGGGAAACTGCTAGGGGAGAGTGGGGGTGGGACTGGCAGTAGTGGGAAACTGTGGGGGTGGGGCGGACACACCTCATCAACAAGGGTACCTGCACAATGAACATTTGTATACCTAACCCTGAATTGTACCCCACATATTTAAAATAAAAATAAAATTTTAAATGACCAAGTCAATGGTAAATTAACTGACAGAACATCCTCACTAATATTAACTTGTGAATATTATTGTTTGGGAACTTGAACAGTGGTGGAAGAAAATTAGCAATACCTAAGTCATATACTACATGTCTGATACTTCACCTACCCTGTCTTAACAAGCCTAAAGTAAGGGTAATAGAGCAGTTTCCTCTTGGAACCTAAAAAAGAAAAGAAAAAAAAAAACAAAAAACCAACACACAGTCTCTCCACTGCCTTTATTGTTTTTAAACTTTACAACTAAGGAAAATTAACTGAAACATAAGTAATTCTTAATTAAAAAAAAACATTGTTGGCATCAACACAAGGGCTTCCTAATGATAAGATCTGTTTAGTATATTTGTTACGGTTTATGCAACATTCACTTATTTTATCCAGTTTTAACTCCCAAAAAAAAACAACCCACCATCACTTCAAATAAATGTAAACCAATTAAGAAAAAAAAAAAATCAAAGCAGAGGTGGTTTGGGTCTAAAACCGAATGACTCACAGCAGCAGAAGTGTGGCCGCACGGGAGGCAATGTGGCTGGATGGCCGAGAGTCTGGTCCACACACAAACTGAACCACCATGAGGCCTCTAGGAGAAAGCAGGAGGGCTTGGAGAACAGAGAACCTGGAAATCTGAAGCTCATCGCTGCAGACTTGCAGACCGTTCACACTCAGTGAGCATCTTTCTCTCACTGTGGCCACGAATCAGTGGTTTATGAATTCAACCCAAAAGAACTCTGTCCCCATGATGAAACACCACACTTAAGTTCTACCTCGCACACAAAACAGGAAAAGTCCAGGTGTCCTGTGCGGGAACCACAAGCAGCACTCAGCTCAAAGAGCAGAACTGAGCCAGAGAGTCAGGAACCTGACCACACACGCCTGGTGTCTCATGTCCTCCTATCAGGGGTATGAGATGGCAGTGGTCGTGTGAGTCAAGTGCAAGGGGTGGCCAGGGAATCCCAGGATGCTGCCAGACTCACCTACTTTGCCCCTCTTTTAGTAAATTGAATTGAACTAAAACAGCATGAGTAGTGTAGATCCACTGAGAGAGCTGGTTGAAGTTTTCACCAGGTTCTTTGGTATTTTTTACTGGATGTGATTTTAAGAGCTCCTAGCCATGCAAACCATGGACCTGGCTTGTTCCTTCCAACTGCGTCAGTCCTGTGCATTCTCCATCACTGCTAAAGAAGACAGAAGGCCAGTGATGTGAACAGGTTCCTTCTGGGTCAAGAAGCAGGAGTGTTTCCTTGAAAGGGCTGGAAGAGCCCACCACTGAGCTCGGTGGAAAAACTGCCTGGTTCCTGGTGTATGTCGGGTTACGGGCTGGCAGCCAGCCTCACAGCCTCATGTGAAATCACATCAGGCCAAAGCGTGTTCACAAACAAAGGCAGAATGGGGATGAAATCCCCAAGTCTGCATAAGCCACACACATGATCAAATACACCAGTGCCTCCACCCAGCTATATCTGCCCTTCCCCAGGGGGAGGAAATCATTGTCTCCTTCAAGCAGGGCAGAAATCCTAGTAGCTACCTTCCTTTTTTGTAGCATAAAGTCTATTCACTCTTTATCCTGTGGACTTCACAACTTATCCCTGCAGGGGAAGGAGGCTGGGAAGTTTCAAGACTTCTACTTGACTTATAAGAAGGAAGGGGAAGACCTCAAAACTGCACAAAAGATAGCCAAGCCAACAAACCCCATTTTTACAGTTTTCTTCTGTTTCCTCTGGGGTAAGTAGAAGAATCATCTTTTGGATTTTTCTTTTAGATAAGTTTGGAAAGTTCAGTCCATGATGACATTCCCAGGTCCTTTGTAGTCATAAGAATACTATTTTAAAACCCAAAGCTGGCTGGTCACAGTGGCTCGTACCTATAATCCCAGCACTTTGGGAGGCCAAGGCAGGAGGATTACTTGAGCTCAGGAATTTGAGACCAGCATGGGCAACATAGTGAAACCCTGTCTTCACAAAAACAATAATAAAAAACCCAAAACTACTGTTAACAACACTGACACATCACTCCCAGCCTGGGCTGCTATGAACCAGAAATGCAGATTGCTCAGATCAGGGCATATCACATTTTTCTCTTAGTGAAACCAAGGGTGGTGTGACCCCTACGGCATGCCGTCTCCTTGGAGAGAGCCTCCTCCAGCCAGGTCAGAAGACAAACTACAAGTGTTCCTGTGAATTCCAAGACTTGAGCTGTCATATGCCAGAAACACGAAGTGAATTATTTTTCTGTCTCCAGTTAAGAATACCCCTATGGCACGCTGTCTCCTTGGAGAGAGCCTGGCTCCTCCAGCCAGGTCAGAAGACAAACTGCAAATGTTCCTGTGAATTCCAAGACATGAGCCATCATATGCCAGAAACACGAAGTGAATTATTTTTCTGTCTCCAGTTAAGAACATTTTTCCTTGCCAAAACCAAGATTTGGGGGAAGCTGGGCAGGCATGTCACTTCCTCATTCCTGGCAGGAAGAAGCTGGCTGCTTTGCAGCTTTGGGCTTGGGTGATTGGAAAGACATTTCCCAGGCCTAACTCCCACCTCAGCACTGACAGGTGTCAAAGCCTCACGATGCACCAGGCTCGGCCCACGGTGACGAGGCCATCCTGACCGTGCCAGAGGCTTGTGGCGCTTGGATCTGCCCAGATGAAAGGGCCATGGTGGGCAGAGGATTGTCTCTTCAGCAAATAGGCCTTTTTCCTCCCCTCAGCCATTCAGTGCTGGCAGAACTGTCCTGTTCGTCCTTTTATCACAAGATAGCAACTAAAACCCTTGGCCAGGATTAGCCAAGGTTTTGCTGTCGGCCTCCCTCTGGAGAGACCACCTGGACTTTGATCTAAACAGCCACAGGACTAACACGTCGGTGCCTCCTCCCCACCCCACCCTGCCTTACGACACATGCGTCCCTCTGACCACTGAGGGGGGCAGCCACATTCGAGGGACACCTGCCCTGGATGCCAGGAGCAGCAAGGCCCAACCAGCAAGCCTGGATGAGCCTGTGACCATTCCAAATCTCCTCCTCTATTAAACAAAGATGTGACTTCGCATCTGCCTCTCAGGGCCAGGGCATAGCGCCAAGGAGATGAGACGGAAGACACCGCAAGCAGCCATGTTTCAGGATTGTAACTATCAAGGGCATCCAGGCATTCCCAAGAACTGCAGGATCACTCCTGACTCTGTCACTGATCTGCTCTTACTCAGAATCTTACTCTGACTCTGCCCTCAAATCTGACTCCTCATGCCCCCCAGCCGCTGACCTCGGGCTGACCAACCAGAGCAATCAGGTCTCAGCCCCTTCTCCAGAACTGCTCTGATACAGCCAGACATCAAGCACACATGCCCTAGGCGTCCGGAACACTTCACGACATCTGGGTGGTTGCTGCTTCCTGTGCACCACACGTGCCAAGGCCCCCAGAACTCCAGCCTGGCTCAGCGGCCTGGTTAGTCCCGCCTGTGGCCTGTCCGTGTTTCTCACAATGCACTGTACGAGGATGCTGGGGTCAGGCAGCCCTGAGAGTTCCTGTGACTCGGCCCTCCCAGACCCTTCCCAGGCATAGGGCTGTAGGCCAAGGCCTTGGGCAGTTGCATGACAGAATCTCAGCACTCTGCACTCGGACTTCATGCCACAGGTCTAGACCAGTGTCTTGACCTGCTGAGGTCCTTTAAAACGTGTCCATTCCATTTAAAATAGCAGATAAACATTCTTTCTACCCATCATTCACATCATATGCAAAAAAAAAAGCGGGAGGGGGGCGGGGGTGGTAAAGACAGGCTGCGACCCGTGTGCAGAGCCACCCTGTCCCGTACAGCAACCACCAAGTGACAGATGAACACTCTGCTGGTCGTATCAGAGTATCTAGGCTCATGATTTAGATGACCTCTCACCTCCAGGCTTTTGATTTATCCCCGAAAAGAACATGCACTTCTGTCGCCTGCTAATTCTGTACAATGCCTGCACTCATTCCAAACAGAGATGCCCCGTGAATGTAAACAGCACATTGGCTTTCAAAGATTTAATACAACAATAATGTGAAATATTCCACTGACTGTCTTTTATCACACCAAAATGACCATTCGTTGTATATATTTCGGTATACTGGGTATTAAATATACTATAAAATTAACTTCACCTGTTCCTTGATAAAATGTTTATCGTGAACTTAACGTGAACTTGCATGGCATGGGTTGTGTTTCCATGGGACCGCAAGCTACGCTAGGGCTCTTTCACCTAGACTCGAGTCAGCACTCTTCCTTCCAACCTGGTTCATCTGTCCTGAGCGGCCTTCACCACCTCCTAACTCACACTTCACCATGTTTTCCATGAAGATATTGTTTTGGGGAAGTCTTGCCAAATGCCTGCAATTCATATATTCGACACATTTCTGCCACCGCAACCTTTGTGAAGAGAGAGAATGAGACCCTGAGACCCTTGGCACAGCTCCAAGCTGAGCATCACACTCCCCTCTCTCTATCCCACTCAGGTTTTTCTAGACATTGGCTCCAGCTCAAGGAACAGCAAACAACAAACAAACAGCACATGCCACTCTCTCCATGCAGAATCTGAGGGGCCCAGCAGCCAGGTACCTGTATTCAACTTGGATTCTGGGAACAGAATTTGATCTTAATAAATGTTTGCTAAACCAGTGGGCAGATGAACACTCTGCTGATAGTATCAGAGTCTCTAGGATGCTTATTTAGATGACCCCTCACTCCAGGCCTTGATTTACCCCCAAAAGAACATACACTCCCATCTCCCATCTAATTCTATGACCTTGGATATGTTCCCTAACTTCTTGGTTGGCTCCTTGACCACCATATACTTCTCTAGGTTTTTCTGGGATTCTAATCATTTAAAAAGTACCTGGGCATGGTGGCTCATGTCCAGAATCCCAGCACTTTGAGAGGCAGAGGTGGGAGGATTACTTGAGCTCAGAAGTGCAAGACCAGCCTAGGCAACACAGCAAGACCCTGTCTCTACAAAAAAAATTAGCTGGGTGCGGTGGTGTGAGTCCCCAGCTACTTGGAGGCTGAGGTGGGAAGATCGCCTGAGCCCAGGAGGTTGAGCCTGCCATGAACCACGACTGTGCTAGTACACTCCAGCCTGGGCTGCCAGCAGTCTATCCCACCTGGTTCATGGCATTTCCTGTCTCCATCCCATCCTCACAAAAAGGGGGGAGCAGGAAGATGCTCCTTCGTCCCGGCACCAGTGACAGGAGCAGCACAGGCCACTTACCTTCTTCCATCTCCAGCAAATGCTTGACCCTCACAGTTGAAGGGGGGAGCCCAGTTCCAGGCTCTGCTGCTTGAGAGCCAGAGGCCTGGTCCATCCCCATTCATTTTCCTCCATCTTCCTTGACACTGGCTCTTCCCTTCCATTAAAAGTATTTCCGTTGAAGGTGATGAGAGAGCTTGCACTACAACCAGTGAGGAGACACAGAATGTTCTAGACTCCTGCGTCACACCTTTTGTGAAGTTGCCTCCTCCTGCAGTCTGTCTCTGCTCCAGCTGTGGGCCCGGGAAGCCCATCTGCACTTTGTGACCAACCTCTGGACCAGATCAGGGGTCAGCTCTTCCCAGAATCATCACATCGCCTGGACCTCAGGTCATCTCATTCCTTCCATGATTTGAACTAGAAGATCCAGAGCCCAAGCAGATGGTTTCAAGGCCCTGGGATTGGAAAGCCTGGAGAAGTTGGGGACAGAGGCAGTACCAGGGTAACCTGAGCCACAGGCAAGCTGCCAGGAATGAAGGGATGGAAATGAGGGCCTTGCAGAGAAAGCTGGAGCTTGCAAGCCACTGATAACAGCAGAGGCAAGAGAGACTGCACCACCTCAGAGAACGACATAGAAACACAGACATGGAGGAACAGCTGCCCGGACTCCCTGTTTCCTACAAAGCCTAACCTTCCTGCTGTTGGTTCCCTAAGATCCCTCAGCGTACACCAGTGACTCCCAGTTAGTCCTGAATGTTGGTTGTGTGACTTCCCGCGCGTGTAATCAGACAATCTTCAACCAAGACACCTCCCGTCCCAGGCCTTCTCTTCCCCCTGCAGCCCTGAGACTTGCAAAAACAGATGCTGGTCCCTATGAATCCTGGGCTGAGAAGGAGTGCCCTGATCATGCATATCCTTTGTAAAGCAACAACACAGATACCTCCGCCCATCCCCGATGACTTTTGCTCAAGAGGAAAGAGTTTATTGCAGATTGGGTACACTTGTAAAAGGTAAAATCTAACAATGAGAATGAACTAGAGGGCCCACCCGTTTCGAGGATGAGCAGGGAAAAACAAATACACCGATTATGTACAAGTATTAAAAAGAGCAGGGTGTGGACAAAAAGGAAAAACTGCCAGCAGCCTTCCAGAAGGTTCACAGAGGATGTCCAAGGAGCACCTTCCCCGCCCCAGTCCTGGCTGTGCCTCGGGCCAGTTTCCTCCGCTGGGGTTTCCAGGCCCTGCTCCAGATGGAGAGTACGTGGCAAATGGGACACTGGGGGCTGCTCACACCCAGTCCCTCGTGCCCTGCTCACAGCTGGCCCACTGAGATGACACAGCCAGAGACCACCTGCACCTGGCCTTTCACCAAAAGCCCCAAGGGCAACTTCTTTAGCATGTCCTAATACGGGTGTGGCAAGAGTCAGGGAAAACACGTAAAGCCTAGGGAAGTGACCGTCTCCTGTGGTCTGTGCACAAATAAATACCCAGTGTCATCTCAGGTGAGCCCTGTGGCCGGGCCGCTCTGTCAACATCTGGAAGCTCCTCTCAGTCTGGAATGAGTGTCCAAAGACCACCTTGTCCCCTTAGGTGACCATTCCTCCTGCCAGAATGCCAGTCACGCCCCTCCCCCCACAGACGCCCTCAGCCAGGAAAGGTGTCATGTCACCTCCCACAGAGCACCCACGAAATACAGTTCTAAGTCTTCTATTTAAAAGAAGGGCACGCTCTGAATTTACTTAAATAAGGAAGAGGTGACGGCTCATCCAAAGTTTTTATAAAAATGCACTGAACGCCAGATAAAAGTTGCACATTCGCCTGGCGAAGCTGTAACATGTCCATGGAACTGAGAACAGAGAGGATTTCGGAAGAGTCGCTCTGAGGATGTCAGCAAAGCTGACACCGCACGTGGCACCTCCAGGAACTGGCAGAGGGCCGAGGGCCGAGCCCCGAGCACCAGGCCGGGCCCCAGCACCGGACCCCAGGCCCCAGGCGGCGAGGCGGCGGCCGCGGACTTGCTCCAGCCGTCGGGAGAGGCTCTCGGCGAGGGGGCGCGCCGGGCAGCGGCAGCTCCTGCCTGCAGAAGGCTCAGTCCCGGTGGCGGCGCCAGGTCCCTGCCCGCTCAGAGCCCGCCGCGGCAGCAGGAGGACAGGGGGGCGTGGGCGACTCCGGAGGGGTGGGGGCCGGAGCTGCCGCCACCCCGGACGCAGGGGTCTCCTCGGCTGGGGCAGCCGCTGGCGGGGTCTGCTCCGTTCCGGGCCTGCTGCTGTCCAGGCAATGCTTGCCGTAGAAAATCTGTCCCTCCTTATCTAGAGCTGTGTTCTGGGGAGAAACCAGAAGAGACAACGCGTTACCCCAGCCTGGGCTCGGGTCACAGCGGCCACAGGCAGACAGCACGACTGCATGCACAGGACTCAGGAACAGAAGAGGAGAAATCACCCCAGGCTTCTTCCAACAGAAGCCTCAGAGGAAGCGGTGGTGTCTGGTACCCACCCCGGGAAAGGGCTGTGGCCCAGGGAACACACACGCCGTGTCTCCAGCAGTGAGCCTGGCCTGGGTTCTGTCTGTGCCCGCCTAAGCCCAGACCTTAGCTCCAAAGAATCCTGAGACAACAAGCAAACCCTCCAGGTTGCCCAGTCTTGGACACCTTCCTTTTCTAAAGAAAGCTCTCAGTCAGATTGAAAAGTGACTTCGGTGTCGTATGAATAAGGAGCCCCTTACCGTCCCAAGTGGCTGTGTGATCTACAAAAGGCCCAGGAATCAGACAGAGTCACTCTATCCAATCTCCTCACCTGTCCTCTTCATGGAAGGAAGTCCTGTTTATTCTGACACACCGTGAAAGTCAACTCCGCAGGGAGCAGAGAAACAGCCACAAAAATGCGAGGCAGTCCCCTCCCTCCCTCCCTGACCCTAGATTGGGAAGTGAGACCTAGTCCTCTTTTCTCCTTGTCTGAGTATTTCTTGTTTGTCCAGTGAAGCCCACAAAGCTGCCTCTTGCTGGGTTCTCTGAAAGTAAGAGGGATGGCAGTTCCCAGGCACCCTTAGCTAAAAGGGACCATGGTCAGGGGACATTTTGTAAGCCAACTGCCCAGTGAGGTGGGAAATGCACTACAGATGCTTTCAGTACTTTAACTAAAAAAAAAAAAAAAAAAAATGGAGAAAATATGAACAAAAACCAGGCCTTTTTTTTTTTTTTTTTGCAGTCAGAGTCTCATTCCGTTGCCCAAGCTGGAGTGCAGTGGCACACTCACGGCCACCCCAGCATCAACCTGCTGGGCTCCAGCGATCCTTCCACCTCAGCCTTCCAAGTAACTGGAACTATAGGTGTGTGCTACCATGCCCAGCTAATTTTTTATTTATCATAGAGACGAGGTCTCGCCAAGTTGCCTGGGCTGGTCTCAAACCCGTGGGCTCAGGCAATTCACTCGCCTCGGCCTCCCAAAGTGCTGAGATTACAGGTTGAGCCACCGAGCCAGGCCCAAACACCAGGCCTTTCTAAGACGGACTTGTGTGGCTGTCTTGGGACACCTGGTGCCAACTGTAAAATGGGTGTTTCTCCACAAGCCCTGCCAAGCTGAAGCTGAACATGAAGCCATTTCCAAGGGCAATTTCAATCCCCTGGAGAGGAGGTCTAGTCAGAAACAGCTTCCAAGTCCTTAGTCTCAGGGGAGGCCAAACCATCCCCTCCCCTTCCCCCTCTACGGAAAGATGCTTCCATCCACAGGGAACACAGAGGCAGCCCACATTTTTTTTCTACCACAGGATTTCTCCTAGGTGGAAAAAAACAACCACCCACAGTCATTTCTCCTTTTCTCTTCCTGTCGAGAGCACAGGTAACGTGCGCAGCGAAGGCAGCGTGGCGGTGCGGTTAGTACATACCATGGCCTTGGACCTAGGAGAGGAAAGCAATGCGGGCGGCAGGAGAGAAGCAGGGACAGAAACTAGACTTACTTTAAACAGAAGCAACACGAGCGAGTGAAACAGTTTCATCTATCTTAAATTCAGGAAATAGACCCAAATCATTCCCCAGCTTCCCCCGAAAGGAAACATAAGCTCCCTGCATGGAGAAGTCACCCCACTGAACTCATCCTCAAGCCTGTGCTGCCCGAGGCAGTGAGGGAGGCTTGTCATCCCCTTTCCTGCTACAAGGGGGCCTTTTCTGGTCTCTGCAGCAGGGGTGACCCTCGTGGGACAGACAGACAATGACACCGTCCTGAAAATGCACTGTCCTTTCTGAGCATAAGGAGAAATAGAAGAAAATGGAAGTGTAATTCCACACCACAGGCCTCTCTGAAACCGCAGCCTTACCCAAGAAAATTATCTTCTCTTATCCCAAAGGCTGGCTGACATTACTGATAAAAACTGTCTTACCGGGAACTGTGATCATAATACTATAAGAAAGGGATTGGCAGTAGTGGGAAACTGCCAGGGGAAAGAGGGGGGTCACACCTCATCAATAAGGGTACCTGATCTCAAACCAGGTGAAGTGGGGACCAAAGTGAGGCCCAAATTTTACCTATCCAATGACCATTTGTATACCTAACCCTGAATTGTAACCCACATCTTTAAAATAAAAAATTTTTTTTTAAATTTTTTTTAACTGTCTTAGTGATCAAAACTCATCGCGGGAAATGCAGTTGGAGAGAGAACAAAAAGTCTTCACAAAAGCACCCATCTCATGCCGTCACTCCCCAGAATATGCTCTTTCAGCTAAGGGACAAAGAGCACTTCGCAAGAGAGCTACTGGGTCCTCCTTCTGTGGGCTCGCCAGCTGTAGATCTGTGAAGGGAGACAGCGCGGCAAGCTGAGATGTTTTAAGACCCCGTTTTCCAAGGGCGTGCTGGGCTGGCCAGAAAGGATGTCAGGAGGTCCAGAGGACCCGCACCAGTAAGAAGCTCAGAGCTGGGCGGCGGTGTCAGGGGTCTGAGACGAGCATGCAGACTGAAGAGGGGCTGAGCGTTAGCAGACGCCCTGAGTGAGCACAGCACGTTGAATACCAGGATTCTGCTTCGAGATTTCCCCTTGTCTCAACTGGGTAAAGAACGAAACTCTGAGGTGTCTCTCAAACTGTCAAATCAAACTGTCAAATAAAACGCAGATAACAG
Source organism: Tarsius wallacei (assembly GCA_963574415.1). NCBI lineage: Eukaryota > Metazoa > Chordata > Mammalia > Primates > Tarsiidae > Tarsius > Tarsius wallacei. The sequence goes on along the minus strand of CAUYQG010147926.1, from coordinate 30,852 downwards.
CATCAACTTTTCTGTCACCTTTATATACCAATTCCCAGCCTACAATTCTGTCACTGCAGCCTCAGGCCCCAACTTGGGGGAGGGGAGGGGCAAGAAGACCAGGGTGACAGTGGACAGGAAGGTTCTCTAAGTCGCACAACAGCTGCCTGGTGATTCAACCTCAAAACTATACCCCCACTATTATTTGTGTCTGTTGGAAACCCTGTATCAGCCTCACATGCTCCATTATCAGACATACGAATGTCAGAAGGGTCATTTTGAGGTGTTATTTTTTAATGTAAAAACATTTAAAACTGTTCCCAAGGACGGGACACAGAGACGCGTGGTGATGGTGAGGAGGATGAGGGTGACGACACAGAAGCGCCATAGCTGCCCCCCACAACCAAGCCCTGGACCAGGTCCTGAGCTGGGTGGGGATTAACAGGAGGCCTTCTCCTCCCACCACTTTTGGAGACAAGCCAGAATTCACAGGCTGGTTATTTGGCCATGGAGAAATGGGTTCCTCCAGAGCCCAGCGTCACCGCTTTTTCCTGCAGGTCCTGAACGTGCTCGTGACACGCGGCAGTTCCTCGGAGCCCACAGCCTGCAGGGTTGTGCAGGGAGATGGGGTTGGAGGGGACCCCCTGCCAACATGCGCAGAATGACAACTGAACACACATGTAAACACACAACGCTTACAACCGCCACTGGAAGTACAAGTAAGAAAGGGTTTTCAGTCATGCAAACACCCTGTGAAAGCTCAGGGGTTTGACATTTGACCGCTGAACTCTTTCACTGGCAAGTGGAACAGGGCCATTTGTAAATCCCGCAATATGGATTCTGTCTGAGGGAGTCTAAGCATCTTTATCCAGATCAGAGCCTGTATCAGGCCGTAAGGCAGAACAGCCAGTCGTTCCAGAACCTCAGCCGAGAGCTGGTCATAAAGAGGATGGGCACAGGCCTTGGCCACTGATTCCCATCTGGGCCCCTGAGTCAAAAGGTGAGGACCCCCTTAAGAGTCACTGAGTGAATTCTAAGTCCTGGGTGCAGGGCTACAAGGGTTCTTCCTCTTAGGAGACTATGAGGTCTAATAAATACAGCGATTAAATTTTGATCTCAATAAATCTCTCTTCTTAAGGCTTTTCATGACACGTTGTGTATGCCAGTTTTCACGGTTTTACTTTCTACATTTTCCCAGAAGCTGCCTCACAGCGCAGGGCGTGGCGAGCCTGCATTCTTACTGCTTACCCCATCCATCAATGCCAGCTCTCACAGGGAACCACTCAAAAATGTTCTCATGCTGTTGGCCCACTCAAGATGACTCTTTTCAAAGTGTTTAAGCTGTAATTCTCTGACAACTCTGACTTTCTCAGGCTTTCAGCAAAACACTGCTAAAAGGCTAGGAGAAACCACAACTCCAGAGACCTTGCCATACTTTGACACGGAGCACCCCCAGAGTTCTGCAAGCCATCAAAGGACTCAGCTTGCAAACTCAGGCTTTGTCTGGGGGAGCGGGGGAAGAGCAGGAGAGCATGTGTTCTGGCTGGGGAGCAGGGACATATAGAAGCTGCCAAAGAAACGCAGCCTCCCCTGGGGTCAGAAGAGGGGGACGGCCCGGCAGGTGCCAGGATTGTGGTGGCCGCTCAAGACACACAGCAGAGCCTGTCATGGTCACACGGGGTGTGGGCACGAGGGCAGGTGGTTTCCTTCCAGCTTCTGTCTGGGCCCTGCGTCTGCCTAGGGAAGGGCCCCCACTACACTGTGCATGAGAATAAGCGACTGTGTTCTCTCTTGCTGGGTAGGAGACTAATGGAGCCTTTGCCAGACGGTGAGAGGCTGGTCCTGAGGTGAGGAAGCTGGAGATGGCCCATCCCTAGCTGTCAGGACCCAGCGTTGACAGGGGTGGCCATGATGCAGACACAGGCACACATCACCTTAGAAAGTCTGGTTCCGAAGCCACCCCTGCTGATACTTGGCTCTGGGGAAGGCAGCCCCATACCTGCTCTCTGCTCTGGGAGTGGGGTGGGGAGGATGGAGATTGCTGCCTGCCATGCCTGTTGGCTTCTACCTGGCACTGTCACAGGTGGGGGACTGGAAGGTGCTCAGAGCTACCTTTGGGCCCACCTTCACAAGTGCTAAGCCTGGACAGCTGGTGCTGGGTGTGCTGGCTTCAATTCGGGCTCAATTTTATTTTTTTCTGCCCTCATATTATCTTTTTGCTTAATTTACTTTAATGTTACTTTTCTTTTTCCTTTTTTTTTTAGAGTCATGTTTTCTGCCATGGCACGATCATGGCTCACTGTAGCCCCAACCTCCTGGGCTCAGACGATCCTTCAGCTAGGACTACAGGCACACACCACCATACCCAACTAATGTTTTTGATTTTTTTGTAAAGACAAGGTCTCACTAAGTTGCCTAGGCTGATCTTGAACTTCTGGGCTCAAGTGATCCTCCTGCCTTGGCCTCCCAAGGTGTTGGGATTACAGGCGTGAGCCACCACACCTGGCCAACTTTTCACTTAAATTTGTTGTATTAGTGCATTTAAATAAGCTGCCCTCAAAAAACGATTTGGAAGAAGAAAGGGCTGAAAAAACACTGCAATTTCATTGTTCTTATTATAAAATCATAACCCTAAAAAAACGAATCTACTTTAACATGTTCTGTACTTTTAAAAGCCCCCAAACTGTCTTTTATAAACAGTATTTTTTTAAAAATAAATTTTGTTTAGCTTTGGTTGTTTCTTATTTCAAGTCCCAAGAATAATTCGTGTCTCAAAGAATCTATTTTTGAAGCCCTGAGTAGGCAGGGAGTTATTTCCTTGTATTGTAAATCCCACCAGGCTTAGGAATCTCTCTGTAGACAAGAAGGCAGAGGCCAGAGAGGATGCAGCTGCCCGTGTCTGGGCCCATCATACTGGTGGCGGGGGAGGGGAGGGATTCTTGCACAAGCCCCGCCCCACAGTGCCTGAGGCCAGGGAGTCACCCCAGGAGCCAATCTTCCAAAGAAAAGTGGGACATGGAAGGTACCAACTTCCATGGGACAGAAGCTCTTGGCTAACTCAAAAGACTCAGTGTTGGCTCAGCAGTCAGGCCAGACACTGCAGCTGTCCAGCGCTGAATCACCATCCCACTCACCATGATGACGGAGACCCCGGTGGTGGTGCTGTTCTGTTTGGGAAGCGCATTATTAAAGTGCTGTTTGAGTTTACCTGTTACCTCGGCTTGCATATTATTCTCCTGGGAGGCATCATCCTGCAGGAAAGAAAAGAATCAGACACAATGCTTTTTGGTCCTGGAGTTTAAGTTGTCTTTTCCCTAAAGGTACCCCACCCACACCCCCAGACCTCTTCCTAAAGCAGCCCACCTTAGTCCCGCAGGATTAGGGGAACGAGGCTTTTTCAAAAGTCATCGCTGTCATTCGGCAGTCCCATGCCCTCAGAAAGACCCCATACCACTTGCTCCTTGAACTCGAGGAGGCCAAAGAGACAGCATAGTCTCCAGTGGGCATATTCTTTTTTTTTTTTGAGTTGGAGTCTCACTGTCGCCCAGACCGGAGTGCAGTGGCCGCTCCCGGCCACCGCAGCATTGACCTGCTGGACTCCGGCGATCCTTCCGCCTCAGCCTTCCAAGTAGCTGGAACTACAGGCGGGTGCTACCATGCCCGGCTGATTTTTTTATTTATTGTAGGATGAGGTCTCAAACCCGCAGGCTCAGGCAATCCACTCACCTCAGCCTCCCAAGGCACGGGATTACAGGCTGAGCCACCGAGCCCAGCTGGTGGGTACATTCTTAGACTCTGAGACCCTCCCCCAAGACACAATCCAGTATGATCTCTCCCACAGAATCATGAACATTTATGAATGGTGTATCGTTTTAACCAAGAACTCATCTAGTCATTAGTCTTCACTGCTCATAAAGAAAGGTAGCATTGGCCGGGCTCAGGGGCTTAGACTGCAAACCCAGCACTTTGGGAAGCCGAGGTGAATGGACTGCCTGAGCCCACGGGTTCAAGATCAGCCCGGTCAACTCGGCGAGATCTCGTCTCCACAATAAATAAAAAATTAGCTGGGCGTGGTAGCGTGTGACTGTAGTTCCAGCTATTTGGAAGGCTGAAGCAGAAGGATCACCAGAGCCCAGCAGGTCAGCACCGGGGTGGCCTTGTGTGTGCCACTGCACTCCAGTCCGGGCGATGGAGTGAGACTCCAACTCAAAGGAAAAAGAAAAAGAAAGGCAGTGTCTCAGCTACTTGATCCAAGAGCCAAGTCACTTAGCCCAAGAGAGTGCTGGCAAGTTCCAGAGAGATGGCACGCAGATGTTGGGGGACACAGCACAGGGTGGTGAAGACACACAGGGGTCAGCCTCCACATCAACCAAGGCCCTTGGCTAAGAAAATTAACTTCACTCTCTTGGAACCTTCCGGAAATGTGGGAAATGCAAACTCTCCGGCCTCACCAGTTAGTGGATCATGTTTACCCTAAACCTAGAGGCACCACCTACACCCAGAGGGATCCTAGTCACCCTCACATGCCTCTGCCCGGCTCTTGGAGGGCCTATGCCTTAGTCTCCCCATCTAGAGCAGGAGGCATCCTGTGAGCACGTGCCATAAAGACCCAAAGGTCAGAGTCTGAAATATGCTCATCTCTAGGGAAGCCCTGAAAGCCTTCAAGCTGCAGAACCACAGAAGTGAGAGCCGAGAGGTTCTTTAAATAGCACGGTGGCCACCTCCTTTACTTTGCATATGAGGAAATGGGGATCCAGAAAGGGACAGTGACAGGTTACTCACAGAGCAGGATCTAAGACTGAGACCCTGGGGCTGATGCATTCTCCCAGAGAGCTATCTTCATGCTACACGCTCACTGGGGAAGACAGACATTTTATCTCCCACAGAACTTGGGTGCAGAACTTTGCAAGTACAACAACCACAATGAGGAACCATGTGGTTGGCCACAGAACACACAGGCGTCCGTTCCCCAAGAATGCGGGTACTTACTGACACCCAGGGGTGGCTCAGGATCTGTCCCGCAGTACACCGAGCTTCAACGTTTACCTGAAGCATCTGACTGATTAATTCCTAAAAATAAGCAAATGAATAAATAAGACCACAGAGAGGAAGGAGAAAGGAGATAATTCCAATGTAAATACAGAAATCTGAGTTTGTACCAAGCACATCAAAAAATAGCCAACAAGGCCAGGCATGGTGGCTCAAGCCTGCGATCCCAGTACTTTGGGATGCCAAGATGGAAGAATTTGAGCCCAGGAGTTTGAGGCCAGACTGGGAAACAGAGAAAAACCTCATCTCTACAAAAAATTTTTTAAAATAAATTAGCTGGATGTGGTTGCATGTGTCTGTAGTCCCAGCTACTCGGGAGGCTGAGGTAAAAGGAAGGCCTGAGCCCAGGAGGTCGAGAGTGTTGTCAGCTGTGATCGTCATGACCATACCACTACACTCCAGTATGGGCAACAGAGTGAGACCCCGATGAAAGACACACACACACACACACACACACACACAAAAGCCAACACAGCTGCTGCTCAACCATTTGAAATGAATCACCGCCATTGCCTATACTCCAAGTACCTTATGTCAGCAGTAGCATAAAAGAAGACATGCTCTCTCCAGAGTCCACGTGAAACCACGATGATGACATCCTTCAGATGTCATCATCGTCATTCCACAGTGTAAAATGGCAGTACGTTTCCTTTTGACAATTCAATATGTCTCTGAATTCATTCCTATATTCTGATGGGTGCTCAGTACATATTTCTTGAATAAGTGAAAGAATGAATGCTGAGAGGTGAGGGGGGCATGGGAGGATGGTAGGGCACACAGGAAAGACAGATGGCCTGGCTTTCAGAATTTAGTCAAGAACTTCAGAAACCACAGCATGGGATGAACTTAAAAAGGAACCTCACGTCTAAGTCAAGGAAGTCCCTGGAGTGCAATACCAGGAGCTAGGATGGCCCCACACAACAGGTAAGGCCCCCGCACCGTAACTCAGCCCACAGAAGCAGGCCTGGATGGGTACCTTGGCAGAGTCCGTGATGTTATCCCAGTAAGGGGCCGGAAACTCCAGCTTCCCGGCCAAGATCTGGTCGAAGAGATCTTCCTGGAGGTTGTTCTCACTAAGCCGTGACAAAGAAATGGAAGAAAAGTCAAAGTCACCATACAGTGTTTCAGCAAAACACTCACAGGAAGAGCGGGCAAAGGAGTCCGGGCTCCTTGGCGAGGGCACTTCAGCTCTCAGTTGTGTATCTCCGTTGCCTTTGTGATGGTCAACTTGACCTTTTAGTCAATGAGCCAAGGAACATTTCCACAGGCCTGGAAATCAGAGAGGCAGAGACATGGACTCCAGAAATTTGTTTAATGAACTGAGAGTTTCAGTTTGAGAAGATGAAGACGTTCTGAAGGTGACTAGGGGTGATGGTTGCACAACAATGTGACCACACCGGACACTACTGAACCATACACTTAAAAGTGGTTCAAAAGATACATTTTACATTAAGTATATTTACCACAATTTTTAAAAAAACTCTAGAAAAAGTGGAATCCAAAAATAATGGAAATTCTCATTTTAGAAAAAAACTCACAACACTCAGCATCTACCCTCAATCTCTCATGGCAACAAGAGTGGAAACGCAGCAAGTCAGAGTCAGAATCCACCTTCCCTTCCTCTTTCTACTTTTCCAATAAAACAGCCAAAGATTGGTGAAACAGCCAACACATGAAAAAGTCATAAGGAGCTCAGAATTCGGATAAAATATTCATGAAATAATTAGTTATCTGTTGCAACCGGACTTTCATCCAAGGCCAGTCTGAGAGAAAGATCCCATCAAGATGCCAACTAGATTTGCACAGGGGGAGACAGACCCACCTTGGCAGCTCACAGGCAGGCATCTCCCCTGTACCCCCCGTATCGGACCCACCCACCCTAAAAGGTACAGTCATGTACACAGGTAAGGCCTGACAAGTAAATGCTGGCCTGACTTTCAATGGATGGTGCCATGGAAACGTGGCAACACCACTGGGAAAGATGTCCTTAATCCCACACACAACCTCCCCTCCACAACTGCAGACCCCCCCCCCACTTGGTGGGCACATCAATGGCCAGAGTGAAGAACAAAGTCATCAGCTTTCCAGGCCATTGTGAGACCCCAGGAAAAAACTCAGACTGACTGATGGAGTAAAGATCAAAATCCAGGAGTGCACAGTAGGGATCACCTGGCAAGTATGTAACATTTCTTGAAATTTTTCCATTGACTCTCGCCAGGAAACAAAGGGCAGGTGTGATGTTTCTAGGAACAGATCATTTAGGATAGTGTCTAGAGACAAGTTCTAGGATTGTGTGATGATATGGCTGCCTCATTCCTGTTCTAGTAAAAACAGCAGAGTTTGTGGGCTCTGTGACTATCTGTGACATTTAAGCCTTGCTGAATGGATATCTGCTGGTCCCGAGTCTGGTCAAGAGGCACATTGAGAAGCAAAGGTCAGGACAGATAAATAGGCAGGGGAGCCTCATTGCTCTCCTGAAACGTTATTTTCTCTGAATGTGCACAACTGTATTTCTGTCAAGAAGTTTTCTTCCCTTTTTACTGCCATTTACCTGCTAACTAAACTCAGCTCAGCACTCCTTCAAAAGGAGTAAAGAATACATCTAAGAACACACAGCAAGGTTTTACCGAAACCTGTTAAAAAAAAAACAAAAAAACAAAACAGAAGACCTCAACAATGTCAGGAGATATAAAAAAATTACTTATTTCCAGAATCGTTTCTTTTAATCATCCCTCTCTATACTCATCTTGTCTTTACTTCTTCCAGAATCTCAAATAGCTTATATTTTGTTAATCCAAATAGCTTTTATCTCGTTAATAAATAATTACAAAGCTAGAAGTGTGTTAGCAGTCATTCATTGCAATGGGTTCTTAGCAAAATATCCTGAGTCAACAAACAAGACCCCAGGGTGTCTTGGCATTCAGAATGGGCCCCCAAAGAATCAGTGCTATGAACTGAAGTGCTTTGACAGTCTGGGGCTGCCCCTCACTAGAAAAACAGAAAGCTAAAGGTAGCTTCTCCTTCTCAGCAGTCATGAAAGGAAAGCCGTTCTCATTAAATCTACACTGAGTTTGTATCACATTTATATCCTACAATCTGGCGAAGGTGCTTCAGGGCACTTTTAATTTCTAAAACAATAGAGCCCTTGGACCAACATGCTCTAAGAAAAACCTCAAAAACAATCAAAGTCTGTGCATACTCTCTTTTCAATGACAGGTCATCAAAGGTCATCAAAAGATAACCTGAAAATGTCGCAAGCTATTTCACAAATAATATGCAAACACTTCACTTATGGTATGGGTGTGGGTGTATGTGTGTGTGTGTGTGTTTTAAAAGAAATATCAAAAACCCCAATATAGCCATACAAATAATATTTCTTGTCAGTGGCCCTAGGAGCAGATTTGCTTAGGTAAAAACGAAAATGTTGGGGGCCTCTGAAAAACCAATCTTCTTCTTAGTAATGATGACTCTGATGTTGAAAAAGACTAGAGAGAGAACACATGTCAGGCTAAGGCTAAAACCTGAAATGCCTGAATGAAGCAAGAATGAGAGATACTAAGGTCAGAGAAGCTAAAACTGGAAATTCCAAATAACAATTTTAGTTTAAAAGCTTTGGATAAAAGTTGTCTTTGGTAAGAAACAAAGAAAATGTTTTGAAATATTTGTTTGGAGTACTTTTAACTTAGACACAAATTTATATAGACGATCTATTTTATACCACACTCGGTTATCATTAAAGTGCCATTTCTGTAGTGTGCTCCATATATTTTTATATTGCAGTGGGTTATAAAATCTACCCAGAGTGTCACTGTCTGCCATGAAGATGCTTCTGTAACTAGTGTTCAACATTATAGATTCTCTTTCATCACAGTGCTATAGAAAAGAAGGAGAGTTATTTTCTTACATTTTATTTTTTAGAATTGAAGCAATCTGTATTTGCATACATGCCACATAATATGCATACAAGATAAACTACTCTAGCAATTATTTTTGCCAATAGAAAAAGATGAGAAACAACCTAAAAATCCATCGATATATTCCTGGTTAAGCAAATTATAACCATAGAATGGAATAAAATGCAGTTCCAAAGAAGGATGAGAAAAATACAGTGGTTTGGAACGATCTTCAAATTATGTTCTTTTTTTTACATTGGAAAATATAGTTTATTTAGAAAGTAAATTAGAGGGACACAAGAGGAGGGGAGAGAGACAGACAGACAGACAGACACACTCACCTTCCCAAGGTAGGAGAGGGGGCCAAAGCTAAGTAACATGGTGGTGGTAGCTCAGAGAGCCACTTGGATACACCAGAGTTTAGCAAAGCAATAGCCATTTTCTTACATTTCAAAAGTAAGCTGCCGGGAGGTCTGTGACCTGCTTCTGAAGGTAGCACGTGAGGTCAGCAGCCTTCAGAATACAACCTTACTGCTTTTGATTAGCCAAATGTATCTCCAGAGTCTACAAAGAAGCTGCTGGTTAACAATCCATGCCAAAAATATATTGTTGAATCTGAGTCTTACTTGGGTTAAAAGAAGTTAGGAAAGGGAGGGCAGAAGGAGGGAATGTGGCCACACAATGGGTCTCTGGTCCTCTACCGGGGGAGAGAGGGCCCATTAGAAGCCCAAACTTCACCTGCATACAGTTTACTTATGTAGTAAATCCCCACTTGTACCCCACTACTCTAAAATGAAAAGGAATTGAAAAATAAAAACAAAAAAATAAATGATAGTGTACTATTATATTTATTATTTTTCATTGTGTTATGAATTAAACAAGTAAAACGTTTAATGTTTTGATGTTTTATTTATCTTGGAATTCAGTTTTTGTTTATAAGGATTAACAATGCATACTTTTAAAGGACAGTCTGACAAAATCTATTAAAAGTCACAGAACAAAAGGAAAAAAAGAAGTCAAAGAAAAAGCTCAAGCTGGGCAACCCCTTAGGGTCCCCTCCCACTGTGGGAGCTTCTCTGTCCTCTCAATAAATCCTGCTTTCTCACTTTAAAAAAATAAGTTAAATAAACAGATAAATAAATAAGAAAAAGCTCAGGCTGCACGGGCAGCTGGAAACACTAGAGGGAGTTGTGAGCACACAGTCCTCTAAAACGATGCCCAAGACCCTTCCCAACTGATCTCAACTTGGGTTAGCCAAAGGACAACACAGCTGTAACTGGCCCCAGGATGACCTGCTCTCAAAACACACTACCCTTCTGCACTTTACTAGTTCCCAAAACAGATCATCACTGAAACCAGCCAGGGCCCAGTGTGACTGTAAAAACAGCCACTCATTGTTCCCCTCCCTCTGTGCACTCAGTTCCTTTTCTCCCACATTCACTCTTGGCCTGGTTACTTGACTTGATTTGGTCAGTGGGACATCAATAACTGTGAGGCGAACAGAGATTTAGAAATGCCGAGGCAGCAGAACTTGCCCCCTCTCTGGCTGCTTTTGGGAATCCTGCATCCACCATCATGTGAAGCCCAGTCTAGCCCACTGGATGATGACAGCACGTGGCCAAATCATCCCTGTTGCCCCAGCAGACACTGAGCCAAACATCAGACATGACAGTGAGATCATACTAGACCATCAAGTCCCCACTAAGCCAGCCCAGTTTAGAAGAGCCACTTAATTAAAGCACAGCATTGTCTCACAACCCTAACTTTTTAGGGGTAGTTTGTTACTCAGCAGCAGCTAACTAATATATGCGGTAGCCCTACAGTCTGTGGAATCACCTGGGCAATGACATTGATGGAGATCATGATGTTGATAGCCAGATGGAAGGAGCTTCCCATCTACAAAACCCCACTCAAATGCTACATCGTTCATGAAGGCTTTTGTGATTTCCTGCCCTCGACCAAGCATGCCTTCACACTCAGTTTATTCTTTTGGAGCAATATTCTTGCGATGGGTATCTTTATCTACACTATGAGGTCTTCCGAAGTAGAGATGTCAATCAAATGTAAACTAAAAGAAGTTCAACTCAGCTGAAAAACCAATCAGTTGTCCAGGCATGGTGGGTCACGCCTCTAACTGCCGCAATTTGGAAGGCTGAGGTGAAAGGATTGCTTGAGCACAGGAGTTCAAGACCAGCCTGGATAACATAGCAAGACCCTGCCTTTAGAAAATAAAGTAAAATAAGTAGCCAGGTGTAATGGTATGTGCCTGTCATCCTAGCTACTCAGGAATCTGAGGTAGAAGGACATCTGAGCCCAGGAGGTCAATGCTACCGGGAGCTGTGACTGTGCCACTGCTGCACTCTAGCCTGAGTGTCAGGGCGAGACCCTAACTCAAAAAAAGAAAAAAGAAAAAACAAAGATTTTTAAACAGATAAACCTTTCAACTTCTCTGTATGCTTGAACATTTTCATAATAAAATGGGAGATGAAGAAAATAAACATATTTTTCACTTACTGACCCAATATAACACTAAAAACCATGCCATAGACTGAATATTTTTATCTCCCCAAAATTTAAATATTGAAACCTAATCCCCAATGTGATGGTCTTAGGAGGTGGGGTCCTTGGGAAGTAATTTGGGTCCTTGGGAAGTAATTTAGGTCATAGCGGTGGAGCCCTCATGAATGGGATCAGTGCCTTTATTAAAGAACCCAGATATCTCCCTTGCCCCTTCCACTACGTGAAGTTACAGTGAGAACACAACTATCCATGAATCAGGAAGTGGGGCCTCTACCAGACACCAGTTCTGCCAGGGCCTTGATTTTGGACTTCGCAGCCTCCAGCACTGTGAGAGTTCAATCATTGTTGCTTATAAGTTAACACAGTTCACGGTATTTTGTTACAGCTGCCTGAATGAACTGAAACAAACCATAACTTCAGGGATTATGTTTTGTTTCTCACTGTATTCCTAGCACTTCAAACAGTGCCTAGCACACAGTAGCTACTCACTAACAATAAAGAGTTGTAAAATGAACAAAAGGAGATTAAAATGACAAGGGAGCTCAGGAAACCTCAGAAGAAAAACTTGCATCCTTAGACAAACATCTGCTTCAGAGTCATTCATTGACTCCAGAGGGGGAAATGAAACTGATCAAAGGAAGAGCTGTGACTGAGGCCCCTCACTCGCCCCCTGCATGAGACTGCCAGGCTCTGTGCCCTCCCCAAACACCTTGCCCCTTGTCAGTGGTCACTTCTGATGCCACCAGGTGAAGTGTATGGTTACCAAGAGTCAGTCTGTTTGTTCCCAGGCCTGTTTTTGCCAAAAATGTTTGTAATTCTACTTCTTAAATATGATGTAAATTAATAACACGAATTATTTTAAAAAGAAGAAGAAGAGTGGAGACCAGGTTTGGTGGCTCACGCCTTTAATCCCAGCACTTTGCGAGGCAAAGACAGAAAGATCCTTTGAGGCCAGGAGTTCAAAACCAGCCTGGGCAACATAGTGAGATGCCATCTCCACAGAACATTTAAAAATTAGCTGGGTGTGGTAGTGCGTGTCTGTAGTTTCAGCTACGCAGAAGGCTGAGGCGAGGGGGTTGTTCGAGAACAGGAGCTTGAAGCTGCAGGGAGCTATGATTGTGTCATTGCGCTCCAGCCTGGGAGACAAGATTTAGATCCTGTCTCTAAAAATATAAAAAGAAAAATAATAGAAAGGGTTCCTATTTCTGTAAGAACAAATTTGCTTTGGAAAAATTATAAAAAAACTGTTGTCAAATTGAGCAAGAGGGACAACTATCAAGAACCAGAGGAAGGTTTACCTGGGAGGATTTAGATTGCTTCACAAGGTCTACGAATTTTACTCTCCTTTAAAAAGACCGAGAAATTGGAAATTATAGGCATGAGGTTATGGGTACATTTTTATGAAAGAATGACCACTGCTGTCCGCCAAGAAAGAAGTGTCTGCTTCTGGACCAAAGGGAGAGAATTTACAATTCAAATACGGTCACTTAAAAGGCCACTGACCTTCGGAATGGTGGGAATCCACAAAGAAGTATGTAGGTGATCACACCGGCTGCCCAGATGTCCACCTTCAGGCCATAGCTGGGAAAACAAAGTAGGTGTGGGGTAAGGAGAAGGACAAAAAAAAATGATACAATTCCCAGGAACCTTCCATGATACTGGAGGACTCCCTCTGTTTATGAAGATAAAGGATCCTTTTGGTGTCAAATTGTTAATTTCACGTAGAGGAATTAATTACCCTTGGGACAAAGTCATCTGTTTTCTGCCAACTTAACCACAGTCTTGATGACTACTACCATATTTCCAGGACAAACCATGGGATAAAAGTCCAGGCTTGAGCTCTTGACCAGCACAAACTCTAGCTCCTGAAGTCAAAGTCATGGAGCAGGTAAGTCTCACTCTTCCTCCGATTCTCCACCTTCGCAGGAGGCACTGACTACATGAGCAGCAGTAGCAACAAAAACAGACCTTTCCCCACCAAAGTTAAAACACTAGCCAGGTGTGGTGGCCCCAGCCTGTAATCCCAGCACTCTGGGAGGCCGAGGTGGGAGGAAGGCTTGAGCCCAGGAGTTTGAGACCAGCCTGGGCAACATAACAAGACCTTGTCGCTACAAAAAGATTTTAAAAAATTAGCCAGGTGTGGTGGCACACACCTAGAGTCCCAGCTGCTTGGGAGGCTGAGGCAGAAGGATTGCCTGAGCCTATGAGGTTGAGGCTGCAGTGAGCCGTGATCACTGCACTCCAGCCTGGGCAACACATGGAGGCCCCAACTCAAATAAATAAATACTAACCAAAGCCACCAGGAATCTTACCCAGTTTCAGCAATGATTTCTGGAGCCACATAAGTGGGGGTGCCACAAACTGTGTATAAAGGGCCTTCCACCACAGTAGCAAGCCCAAAGTCTCCTAGTTTCAAAGACTTGGTTCCATCGGGATATTCACACACCTGGAACAGAAACCAGCCAACAATCAGAAGGGTTTTTTCCTCAACAATTGTGAGGGCTCTTGGGATCAGGCAGAAAGGACAACAGATACATTTACTATAATATTAAATATTAAATAATGCAAACACCACAATTTATCTTTGCTGCTTTAAAGTGCTGACTTTTCTCTTCAGAGATTTTTTTTTCACAGTTGTGTGAAACTTAGAAGACAATATTTTCCACCTTTGCAGAAAGTTCCTTACCTAGGAGTATAATGAACGCAGAAGATAGGGGTGCAGGTTGCAGCTTACCTGATGGGCTGGAAAGGCCTTCAAGCAGCTGACCCCCATTTAGTGCCTGCCATGTGCAAGGTGCTTGAGAGTCCAAGGCATTGGTGTTTATTAAGTGTCCACCAAAGCACTAAGTGTTTTCCAAGAGACTTGCATGTTTAATTTAGAAAATAAAATTAGGGAGGGGGGACTTGATGTCTGGACAGCCAGTGATAAAATGCAAATATTATGTAGAAGGAAACCTTGGAAGTTTAGAAAGCAAATGACCTTTGGGATTAGACAGCCTGAACTTGAATAACAACTCCACTCATCTTCTGGTTTAGTGACCTTTGAATGTGACACAACCTTCCTTAGTGTGTTTCTCCCTCTGTGAGCTGGGCCGTACCAGTACCTTCCTTATGGAGTTGATGGGAAGATGAAATAGGACTAAGCTTGAAACAGGGCTCCACAAATGTGCCTTCCATTTCCTGGAAGGACTGGCTGGCTGATCAAATAACGATCATATTGGAAAACGTTTTCAAATGCTGGCGAAGGTATGAATGTTTTTGCTTAAATGGAAGGACCTTTCTAGGAAGCATTTCAGATCAAATTTATTAATACCATTTGTGAACTCTGGCCCAGCAAATGTACTTCTAAAAACCTACTCTAAGGGATTAGAGATGGACCCAAAGGCTATACACAAGGATACCAATCTCAGAATTTATCTATGATTTCTATTTTTATTTTGTATTTATTTTTATTTGAGTCTGGGTCTCACTCTGTCACCCTGGCTAGAGTGCAATAACACAATCACAGTTCACCACAGTCTCTACCTCCTGGACTCAGGCAATCCTTTCGCCTCAGCCTCCCTTAGTAGTTGGGACCACAGGCATGTGCCATCACACCTGGCTAATTTTTTTTATTTTGCTTCTGTAGAGAAGAGGTCTCTCTATTTTACTTAGGCTGGTGTTGATCTCTTAGCCTCAAGTGATCCTTCTGCCTCAGCAGATTTTTAAAACCACAAGCAATATAAATGGCTAACAGCAATGACAGTAAATTATGATACATCCCTATAATAAAATATTAAAGAGTCAATAATCATCACTCTTCAAAAATATTAATCATATAGGAAAAATTCACTATGTTACACACAGTAAAAAAGATTCACAATTATACATAAAATACAATACTACAAAATGTTTAAAAAGCTTATCTCGGAATGGTAGCCTTAAGGATCACTTTAATTTTCTTTATACTTTTCGATAGTTTCTGAAATGCTCATAATGAACATGTATTAGTTCTATAATTAGAAAAAAATAATTTCATGTATAAGCAAGCTTTTCTTATGGGATAAATGCAACTTTAGGAAGCTACGTTCTAAGGCCGAGTGCGGTGGTTCATACCTATAATCCCAGCACTTTGGGAGGTCAAAGTGAGAGGACTGCCTGAGCCCAGGGGTTCGAGACAGCCTGGGCAACTTGGTAAGATCTCGTCTCTACAATAAAACAAAGAATTAGCTGGTAGTGGTGGTGCATGCCTGTATTTCCAGCTACTTGGAAGGCTGAGGCAGAAGGATCACCTGAGCCAAACAGGTCGAGGCTGCGGTGGCCGTGAGTGTGCCACTGTACTCCAGCCTGGGCAACAGAGTGAGACTCCTACTCAAAAAGAAAGAAAGAAAGAAAGAAAGAAAGAAAGAAAGAAAGAAAGAAAGAAAGAAAGCTACATTCTAAATGGATGATTTTGAAAGCAGACAAGTATATATGACAGTATCATTCAGATTTGGCATGTAATCCTCAACATGTTATGTAGTTGATCTGTCTCTTTGGTGCCTATTCTGAAAACACCGAATCTCAGAGAATAACTGCAGGGACATAGCCTATACTTACAACATGTCTTTTTATATTTTAAGCACATTTAGTTTGCTTTTCCTCATATTTTACCAAACTAGATTTTCATCTCAACCACTACTAATAAAATGAGCAGAAAACTTTGGTAAATGCTGTTTTCTCAAGACAAGTATGTTAATAACACCATCCATTAGTCTGATATCTTATGACAAGGAGTGATTTAAATAGTCATCAATAAAAAGCATCAGTAACCGCAGGGTTCCCCCAGGCCAACGATTCCTGGAGCTTACAGGCACTTGAAAGAGAACTTTAATATCTGAATGACCTCCCTTACCTGTGATGTCCTCATCTGTTTCATAGGAACGTTTTTCACCCTAGTATTCTGAGAACTTTTCCCATTCTTATATACTATATACACATCCTAGCACACACACATCTTTATGACTTGTAAGTTCCATAGGGATAATGATGAGGACTTTGAGTACCTCACAGATATTTACAATTCAGAGTTAACCCACAGCTCAGCAGAAACCTATCCAAAGCTATTAATAATTTAGCCTAAAGTAACAGAATCCAGACTCTTAGCCATGCCACAGTCTTAGGACAACTTTCCACCCATTATGTTAAATGGAAACATTAACGAGAACACTTTGATATAATTACAGCTGGAATTTATGATGCATTTGCCAAAATCCAGACTTTAAAAAGAAATTCCCTAGGCAATTACAGTGATAAGCACCCTATAAGCATAATTTCCTAAATGTCTGTATCACAAGAATAAAAAACGTTTCATTAATGTCATTGTTATTTTGTTTTTACAACTTAAAAATACACTCATTAGGTACAATTTTTGAAAAATGGTGTTTATTTTAAACACTCAATCTAGAGAGATGCCTAGGGGTATTTAGGAGTTGTTGTCAGATACTCAGAAGTCCCAGAAGTCCCGTTTTTCACATCCCCTATAAAGAATTCAGAGTCAGATACAGGAGTGTAAATAGAAAGGGACTGAACAGTCTATAACTGCTGAATTATGTCTGGGCAAGTGATACCCCTTGGCTAAACATCAAAAGGAAAGTGTCTTAAGGGGCAGACAAGCCTGAAATAATAATATTTTATCTGATTCATCTCTCCCCAATGCTAGACACAGAAGTAAATATGTATAAAATAATAGAATACATTCCAAATCTTAGCTGGAGATTCTCTTCAAAGCAGGAAAAAATTATGTGTGTATGTGTGTGTGTGTGTGTGTGTGTGTATGTCTATATTATATATAGACACACACGTCTATATAAACATAGACACACACACAGCATTACTTTAAGAACTATATTTTAATAAAGAGGTGAATAGATGAACAGGGACTCCAAAGGCTTTCTGGAAGAGCCCAGCTCTCCTCAGTAACTGACATTCTCAAGGACTCCGGAGATTTCAATATTTTCCCAGATATAATCCCACTAGACTTCTACAGCCACCCCTTTGGGCCATTAGGAAGAGAACTGTTCCCTCCATTTTACAAATGAGGAAACTGAGGCACACAGAACTCAGGCTACAAGTAAAGTGACCAAGCAGGAAAGTCAGCCAGGACCATTACTCATTTCACTGCATCATTCTGCAATGGATTCTATATCTGAAAGATAACTGGGTAGCCTGCCAGAGCGCTGACTGCAGCCTGCACTTACGTACACATTTTGAGTCCATTGAAACAATCACAACTGTGAACACTCCAGCCCTGCGGTGTTCAAATGCCCCACTGCAAGCCGTGAGATGCTTCTGTCAAAAGTTGCTCTCAGAATGCAAAAACACAAAACATGAGGGATGCAGATCCCACAAAGTGAATGCTGCCTGTTCTCTAAATAAAATGCCAACATAATGATTTAGAAGGACTTCAAATATGAAAAACCAACCCTCTTCTCTCCCTTGTCCCCAGAACTCCTAGAAAACCTGAATTTATCACTGGTCTCCTATAGTTAACTCTGACAGGGCACCACCAGGCTGTAACTCACAACATTAACGGCCACCCCTGTGCTCCCTGACACGGCGACCCATACATCTCCACTGGCAGGGTTTTAAATTATGATCTTGCTACCAGAGAAGGGGATGCAAATCAGATGTCTGAATGCTCCGGTGTTTAAAAACTGAATTCGTTCCTAGAGCAGGAAGATGTTGACAGCCACTCTGGGTATTTACTTTTTGTGCCTCAGTGGTACTTTCTGCTCCTAGACCAATGCCAATCTGCTGACTAAATCTAGAAACTGCTGAGTGGTCTAGTTAGGTTTTCAATGGCAAACACACCTTTTCCTTAGATATATGCTGCTGAGAGTGTTTCTGAAGCCGGACCCCACGGCCTTTCTACATCACACATTAATATCTTCCAGGCGTCAGTATTTTTTTTTTTTTTTTTGAGTTGGAGTCTCACTCTGTCACCCAGACTGGGGTGCAGTGGCTGCTCACGGCCACCGCAGCCTTGACCTGTTGGGCCCCGGCGATCCTTCTGCCTCAGCCTTCCAAGTAGCTGGAACTACAGGCACGCACTACCATGCCCGGCTAATTTTTTATTTCTTGTAGAGACGAGGTCTCACCAAGTTGCCCAGGCGGGTCTCGAACCCACAGGCTCAGGCAATCCATTTACCTCGGCCTCCCAAAGCACGGGATTACAGGCTGAGTCACCGAGCCTGGCCCCCAGGCGTCAATTTTATCCTCTCCTATCCTTTTGGGTAGCATGGGGAGGTTTGGAGAGAAGGTGGATACTCGTCTAGGATGGGTTAGACTAGAAGAGGAGTGTAATTCTGATTTCCTGGTTACATTCTGAGACACATGATAGTGGTGACATCAATTCTCATTACATGATCTACCCTTAATACATGACAAGAGAAAAGGGGGTGGGATCAGATTCTGAGGAGCCTTTACATATAGTAAGAAACTACAACTAGCCTAGGCAACATAGCAAGGCCTCATCTCTACCAAAAAAAAACCAAATCAGCTAGGCCTGATGGTATGTGCCTGTAGTTCGGAGTTTGAGGTGGGAGGATCACCTAAGCCCAGAAGGTTGTAGTGAGCTATAAACATGCCACTGCATTTCAGAGCCCCCCCCGCAAAAGAAACTGTGAGCAGAAAAGAGAGGTAATGGGAGGTGAAAACGGGATCTGTGAGCTCAGAAATGGACACTTCCTGGTTTACAGGGCCATCTACTCATGCTTCAGTCACCTTCTTTGCTGACCCTTAGCAATCAGAGCAAGGACAGGGTAGCTCCAGACTGAGTAGTGGTTCCCCAGGAACCTGTGGCTCCAGTATTTCAGTATTTACGGAGAACATAACAACTGGAATCCCTGGGGTGAGGCGGGCAGTAGAGAGTGAGAAATCCAGGGGACATCCTCATGAACACCACAGTACTCGTGGCTGGCCACACTCTGAAGAAGGCCCAGTTACCATATCTTGTGAAGCCTCTGGCCAATCAGTTGGTGGAGGAGCCTGACACACTGCAAAGTGACAATGGGTGGCAAGCCTGTTTTAAGGAGAGAACACCATTTCCTCACTTTCGTCCTGATGCTCAGTTTACAACTCTGTCTCCATTCCTCAGAATGGAGTTCATAAAACGGAGTCCAAAACATATTTAACACATTTTTTTTTAAAAAGAGCAGGGATATGTCTCTCCCTAATAGGAACTACAAAAATGAAACACAATTCCCTCAAGGCAGAAGACAGTAAAAAAAAAAGTCACATACTTTTATTTTTATTTTTTTTTTGAGTTGGAGTCTCACTCTGTCGCCCAGACTGGAGTGCAGTGGCCACTCCCGGCCACCGCAGCCTCAATCTGCTGGGCTCCAGCAATCCTTCCGCCTTGGCCTTCCAAGCAGCTGGAACTACAGGTGCGCGCTATCACGCCCGGCTAATTTTTTGATTTATTGTAGAGATGAGGTCTCGCCAAGTTGCCCAGGCGCATCTCGAACCCATGGGCTCAGGCAATTCACTTACCTCAGCCTCCCAAAGCGTGGGATTACAGGCTGAGCCACTGAGCCCGGCGTCACATACTTTTAAATGGATACTCAAAAATCATCAAATGGCATTACAAAAAAAAAAGTACTCTGTGATTAGAAAAAAAAAAAGGTCCCTGGGAGGGCCTCAAAGCCTATTCATTAATGCATATTCCTGTCAACAAGTATTTGATATTCGTATGATGTAAGCACTAGGTAGGTTGTATAGACCTGTGTTCAAGTGCCAGTTGCTAGCCAGCTGAGTGACTGGCAGTGGTCAGCCACTAAACGCTGCATGTCCACTGTGTGTTTACTTGGCCCTGTCCCACGTATTAGAGAATAAAGATAACTGAGACACAAACCTTGCCCCCAGGGTGCTTACAATCTAAAGGAGATCGTCAAATGCATGATAAATATCACGACAAGGGCAGCAATCAGAGGTGGCTGGGACTGAACTCTACCCAGTCTGGGACTATATCAAAGATGACTTAACTTTTGCTCATTGTCTTACAAGATGAGTGGCTTTGCTACATTGCTAGGAGGCAGGATGTTGCAAATGGAGACCAGTAAGGACAGATGCTCTGGAGGTGTAAGGCTATTGATAAATCAAGTCTTAACTAACAACCGAGGATGGGGAAAACTGCGTTTGGACTAACATGACATAGAAGACTCAGATCAGTTCACTTACCATGCAGGAATGAAGATGATACTCAGGAATGAAGGTAAAAAGAGGGAAGTCAACTGTCTAGTGTGTGTTTAGAGGTGGGGTGTGCATGCCAAACCAACCAACTAGCTTCTCTAAAATTCCTCTTCAATGTGGTCACAAGGACTGGCTCCCAATTAGCAAGCTGTGTTGAGTTATCAAGACTCACCATAAAGGTGAGTTAAATATGGTTTGAAGCTTAATTCTATGCTGGGTTGGATGGATAAGGAAAGGTTAATAACAGGAAAGGAAACTGGAAAAGTAAACAGACTATGATGAACCCTGAGTGCCATAGTAGAATAAGACTTTTTCTTCTGTAGAACAATAGGACGAATGAGACTTTTAAGAAAAAAAAAAATTAAGATCTCTCAGTCTCAATTTTCATATCTGTAAAGTTGAGATGAATGGACTCGAGACTATTTCCAAAATTCTGTCCTGCCCAAAAATGAACTCCCACATTCCACTCCGATCTCCTACGACACTTAATTCTGTCCCCAGTTTAGTCTTCAGAATTTTTTGCTCCCTAAAATAATTTTCCTGCTGGCCTTTCTTTTGTCATACCATCAATTAAAACATAAATGATGGCCGTGCTCGGTGGCTCAGCCTATAATCCCAGCACTTTGGGAGGTCGAGGCAAGTGTATTGCCTGAGCCTACGGGTTCGAGACCAGCCTGGGCAACTTGGTGAGACCTCACCTCTACAATAAATAAAAAATAAGCCAGGTGTGGTAGCGCACTCTTGTAGTTCTGGCTACTTGGAAGGCTAAGGTGGAAGGATCGCTGGAACCCAGCAGTTTGATGCTGGGGTGGCTGTGAGTGTGCCACTGCACTCCAGTCTAGGCAACGGAGTGAGACTCCAACTCAAAATAAATAAATAAATAAATAGAAATGTATTTTTTAATGTCTGATAAACAGTAAATGCAGATCAATTCAAGAAATCCATTGGTATTTTATGGTCATTGACATGAGTCTTGATGATTTTCTAAGTTTAAAGTCTCTTATTGCAGGAGTGGCAGAGATTCTAAAATGACACTGCATATGATTAAGGTCATTTTAAAGGGAAGAGGGGCATTAGTTGGAACAGAAAGATCAGAGATGACATACCAAGAGATTCTCTGGTTTGATGTCTCTGTGCACAATGCTGAGGCCATGGAGATACCTGAGGGCATTGGCTAGGTTGTACACCATGGCACTGCCGTCTCTCTCAGTGTACTTGGTTGAAGAAGTAATTGCATCAAAGAGATCTCCACCCTAAAGGATACATAAAAGAACACAGCAAAACATCAACAATGCCATCCTATGAAAGTAAGAAAGATGGTTCATTGGCCCAAAGAAGAGGAAGAAAATGACACAAGCACCACTAAAATAGAGGATTATAAATAATGAAAGTTACTAGGCAGCAAGACATTTTTCTGATTAGGTCTTTCAAGAATAGGACCTCCAAGAAAATCTCTCCATCTTCTTACTTTGACTAGTTCCATCACCAGAAAAAGTTCAGTTGCTGTTTCCATCTCTTCGACCAGCATGATGATATTGGGATGTTTCACTCGGCGCAGTATTGACACTTCATTCTCAATCAGGTGCTCCTGTCAAATGAAGGGTATGAAGAGGGGGATGAGAAATGACAGAACCCTCCGCTCTCTCCCTATGGCCTGGAGGACAACACAACAAATGCAGCCTGTGGATCTGATGCCAAAGGAAGCCTCTCCCCACACAGAGACAACCAAACCCTGACCTAGTTAGTTCCTACAGGGACAAACTTGACACTGTGGACATCTGATTGCCCCTACCAAAAAGAAACAGACTTCTAAACATCCCAAAAGGGCTCAGTGATGCTGCCCTGGCACAAAGCATGTTGCCTTCTCTCTCTTCATTATCACCAGCACCCTAAGAGGTTGCGAAGCTATGAACGTTTGGGCAGACAGCACTGTGCTTTGTAATTCCAGTGTGCTGGAACCACTTTTTAACTTCAGTACACACTCAGAAGTAAAGACTAGGCGTATTAGAAAACTTGGCACGCTTAGGGCATATCACTTCTGGCATTAAACATTTTTAGTTTTTAAACTGTTACCAACATGAATTTGAATTTCATGCTGAAATTCGTGAAAACAAACTTTCCTCCTCTGTGATTGGATACGAAATCATTCACCAGATGGATGTTCCTCATCATCGTGTATTTCAGAAATCTGAAAACATACAGTACTATGGGGACCACTATTCTCATTTAACTCTAATCACTTCTCTGCAAACACTGCCTGATTATCAGTCCTGGTGAGTAATGCAGTTGGGATCAGCACTGGAGCAAAATGTTTACTTTCAGAATTAAGGAATTATTCTCAATACGTCAACCCATGAATCATGAACAATGATTGCTCTATTTTCAATGAGACATAAAAACCTCTCAACAAGGCCATATTTGTTGGCTCTAACTTTAATAATGATTTCTCTTGGCCAGGCGCAGTAGCTCATGCCTGTAACCCCAGCACTTTGGAAGGCCGAGATGGGAGGATTGCCTGAGCCCAGGAGTTCGAGACCAGCCTAGGCAACATAGCAAGACCTCGTCTATAAGAAAAACAAAAAATTAGGGGCCGGTTGTGGTGACTCATGCCTGTAATCCAAGCACTTTGGAAGGCTGAGGTGAGAGGATTGTTTCAGCCCAGGAGCTTAATATAAGCCTTAATACAACATAGCAAGACCTCATATCTACAAAAAATTTAAAAATTAGCTGGGCATAGTAGCACATGCCTGTAGTCCCAGGTACTCAGGAGGCTGAGGCAGAAAGATAGCTTGAGCCCAGGAGGTCAAGGCTGCAGTGGTCATGATTGTGCCACTGCACTCCAGCCTAGGTGACAGAGTGAGACTCTGACTCAAAGAAAAAAAAAGAATTATTTTGAATATAGAAAGAGTTGTGCAAAATTTGCTAGTTGATCTCTTATACATTCCAGGTATTCAATATAGCTTTTATAGAAAACCTCCCTTGTAAGAGATATCACTTGCTATCTCAATATATGTCTCTACCCATACAGATTTGTGTGTTGGGGGGTGTGCATTGGTCATATTGTCCTTTTTGCCTTTGCAATCATGAATCTCAAAGCTAAATTTGGTGTTCCGACACATTAGTAAGATGCCTTATCCATAGTTCAGGATACCACTTAAAGTTCCTCTCTTGTCCTGGTACATCTGTGCATACATGTATTTTTACTCTAAGTCTCCTCAAATTCTTTTTGACAATAGCTGGAGGCATAAATGATAACAAATGAATAAATAACACGCAGAGGAAACCTGCTCTAAACTCCCACACTTGGTGGGTGGTGTTTCTTGAGTCCTTAATACACTTGCTTGTCCAAGCAGTCACTCAGAAAATGCAGGCAAATGACAGTGCAAACGCTAAACAGAAGTAGGGGAAAGAGAGGAACCAACATTCACTAGGAATCCAGTCACTGCTAGCCACTGTGCAAGTCACTTGTGTAACGTTTTAACACTTTATCCTTAGAACAGTCCTTGGCGGTTGGGTGGACACCCAGATTTCTTGACATCCAAGCCCACATTTCTTGTACCACACATTGTCACCTTTCAAAGGGGACGACTACAGTAAATGTCAAGTTGGGATGTTTCAAAATGAAAAAGATAGATGTAAAGCGGAAAATCTTTAATTTCTTGAACAGATAAAAGCAAGTGGTAGCATCACATGGATGCTGTGCAAGGAGGAGAATCTATGCTTTCTCTTAATGAACAGGGCTGGGAAGTCACTGACTGGCTGAGGACTCAAGGCAGTTCTCTCAGGCACCAGCAAACCATGGTGGCTAAGAAGTCAAGGACAGTGTCTCCTACCTGTTTCCAAGTCCCATCTGTCTCAGTTACAGAGCAGCAGTGCAAAGCAGCAGACAGTCCCTCCCCAGGGAAGCCGCTGTACAGTCAACCCCTTGTGGTCACAGAGACAAAGGAAAGCCTTGGCAAACCCTCCACAATGCTTCGCATATTTTGAAGCTTTTGGATCATCTGTGCCAAGCATGTCCTTAATCACACTAAAAAGTAGGGTTGAATACACTTTTGTGAACGTGAAAAAGTGGCACATGAATTTAATTCATTTTATGTGAAGTAAAGACAAGAGCAACTACCACCACTGTCATATTTTAGGCTTTCCATTTTAAAGCTAAGTGGATCTATCACTTCAATTCTCCTCCTTGCTCCTCACTGCTTCCAAAGTTGGAAGAGTCTATAAATTTGCCTCTCTTGCTGGGCTCGGTGGCTCAGCCTGTAATCCCGTGCTTTGGGAGGCTGAGGTGAGTGGATTGCCTGAGCCCGCGGGCAACTTGGCGAGACCTCATCTCTACAATAAATCAAAAATTAGCCGGGCGTGGTAGCGTGTGCCTGTAGTTCCAGCTCCTTGGAAGGCTGAGGCGGAAGGATCGCCGGAGCCCAGCAGCCCAGAAGCGAGCCACTGCACTCCAGTCTGGGTGACAGAGTGAGACTCCAACTCAAAAAAAAAAAAAAAAATTTGCCTCTCTTATGGGCTTTGCTTGTGATGCTAATTTAAAGGGATCTATGTAAAATAATCCCCATCACCAGTACCCCAAGAAGCTCTCTCCAATGGGTGTTAAATAAGATGTCTAACACATAAGGAGACTATAACTCCCCAAAGTTATTAACTTTTGACAAAGGCTCAATGTAAGTCTTCTGGGACACATTGTGGAATTTCTCCTAAGGGCCACCAGCAGTGTTATGTTGCAAATATCGGACGAGTATTGCAGCAACATTCTCTCCATCATTACCTATTTGTTTCCTGCATTCTACTTGATAATGGCTAGTATTCCAAGTACAGAGGGGATGTTTTTGTTAGAATACAGGAACTGTTGGCCCTTGTTTCTCAACTTCTTTCTAACCCTAGAAAATTGTCTATGAAGGAACAATCTATTCTTTAAACGAACCATTGAGAACCATCGTCAGAAGCAAAACAAAAGTACTGCACCAAGATCTTTATAAACATTATCTTCCAATTTCTTATGCAACCCATAGGTAGTTCTTGTTTTTAATATGTAAATATTCTTTCGAGATTATATTTTCCAACAGAATATTCATAAATAGAATATGAATATCACTTTTGTCTTGAACCATATCCAACTTACATTATTCAGTCACCTGCCATTATCTGTGTCAAGTGATTCACGATTTTGACTCCAAGTAATTTACATATGAATCATTCATGGCAGTGTTCCATCGTTCTGTGTGAGAGTAAGTGACAAAGAAAACTGCTAACTTGGCAAAGGATACTACTGCCTTATCTTTGGTCACGGTGATTTTTAGCAGGGAAAAAGAGAGAATGGGGGAAAATACTAGGAGAGAAAACAACTCTTCCAAACCAGACTAATCATCTTACCTCCACCCATCCCTGCCCCACAAAGCAGTCCTTTCCCTGTGTTCTCTCTCATGAATGAACCTGGATGCCCTCAGCAGAAATTGAACTCCTCCCCGATTCATCCTTCCCTAACCCTCTAATGTATCCACAGTTACCACGCCACCCATCTACCTCCTCAGTGGTCTCTGAATCTATCCCTCTATCTATCCCTCTTGCCAACCTCTCACCTGGACTTCCAGACAGTAGCACTGGTAGTTTTCTCTGTCTGGAACTTTCTTCACCTATTTGTTGGTGAACTCCTATTCCTCGGGACCAGATTAGAACTCTCCTCCTCCAAGGAACCTCCCCTGCTCACTCCAAGCTGGGTAAGACAACCCTCTCACATGTGGTCACCGCAGCCTACGCTGGCTCCGATCACAGTTCTCAGCTCACTGTCTTTTAATCTCTGGAACAGAGTACTTGTGGCAGTTTTTGTTTAGCTTACTCTCCGACAACTTGTGTGGTTAGTAACACACAATAGGTACTGAAGTGCTTGGTGAATGAATAAACTAATCATATCCAACAATGCCTTTATAGTTGGCATCTGTGTTGCTTAGGGAACATTGCTGAAGATAAAACAGTAAGAGAGAGAAAGTGTTCAAGTCGCCATATGGGATTTCTGTGGTAAATATATACAACAGACTGAATAATGGCCACGCAAAAGTATCAAGTCCTACTACCTACAACTTGCAAGTATTACCTGATTTGGAGGAAGGATTTGTGCAAATGTGATTAAGGATTCTGCAGTGAAGAGACAACCTTGAATTATGGGGGTGGGAGGGTGGATAAATGCCATCACAAATTTGTTTTGTTTTGTTTTTGAGTTGGAGTCTCATCTTACTCTGTCACCCAAGTTGGTGTGCAATGGCACAATCATGGCTCACCACAGCCTCAACTTCCTGGACTCAGGTAATCCCTCCACCTCAGTCTCTCAAGCAGCTGGGACTACAGGTGTGCACCACCACATTCAGCTAATTTTTTTATTTTTTTGTAGAGACGAGCCCTATGTTGTCCAGGCTGGTCTCGAACTCCTAGGCTTAAGCAATCCTCCCATTCTGGTCTCCCAAAGTGCTGGAATTATAGGCATGAGCCACCACAGCTAGGTACAAGTGTTCTTATAATAAAGAGGCAGAGGGAGCCCCATTACAAAGTGGGCAAAAGACATGAATAGACACTTCTCAAAAGAAGACATATGAGCAGACAACAGATACCTGAAAAAATGCTCAGCCTCATTAGTCATCAAAGAAATGCAAATTAAAACCACACTGAGATACCACCAAACTCCAGTCAGGATGGCCATCATCAATAACTCAAAAAACAACAGATGCTGAAGAGGATATGGGGAAAAGGAAAGAAACACTTCTTGGTGGGAGTGTATACTTGTACAACCTCTGTTGAAAACAGTTTGGTGATTCCTAAACGATCTAAAAATTGACCTTCCATACGACCCTGCAATCTCCCTACTGGGAATATACCCAGAGGAACTCAAATCACTCTATGAAAAAGATACCTACACATGCATGTTTATTGCAGCATTATTCACAATAGCAAAAACATGGAACCAATCGTGTTGCCCATCAAGAGGGGACTGGATTAAAAAATGTGGTACATATATATGATGGAATATTATGTAGCTATAAAAACGGACAAAATTATGAACTTTGAAACAACTTGGATGGACTTAGAGTCTCTAATACTGAGTGATCTATTGCAGAAACAAAGAACTGACTATCGCATGTTCTCATGCATAAGTGGACCATGAACAATTATCATAATACTGTAAGAAAAGCCTTGGCAGTAGTGGGAAACTGCCAGGGGAGGGGGCATACACCTCATCAACAAGGGTACCTGCATAATGAACGTTTGTATACCTAGCTCTGAATTGTACCCCACATCTTTAAAATTAAAAATTAAAAAAAAGAAAGAGGCAGAGGAAAATTTCACAGGAACAGAAGAGGAGAAAGAAACACACAGAAGAGAAGGTGACATGAAGATGGAAGCAGAGATTAGAGTGATGTGGCCACAGCCCAAGAATACAGTCAGTCACCAGAAGCCGCTTAGAAGCAAGAAACAGGCTCTCCCACAAGCCCCAGAGGAAGTGTGGATTTCTGACTTTCAGTCCCCACAACCATGAGAGAACAATTTGCTGTTGTTTTAAGTTACCAAATTTGTGTCAATTTATTCCAACAGCATCAGGAAACTAACACAATATATACTTTTGGATTTATGTCCTGCCTGGGCCCATGTAGATGATGAATGCAAAATCGTACAAGGTGGGAAGAGAAAGAAGGAACACTTCTGAGAACCATAACATGAAGCTCGGGGCTTTGGGCACTGTAGAAATTCATAAATATTTATTTTGAGTGAAAGAGAATATTAGAACTGGAAGAATTCTCAAATTTACAAATACCATAGCCTCCTCCACCGCCTCCATAAATCTGTCCCCAAGGCAGTTCTTGCAATAATCTCCTACTGAGAAGGAGGGCCCAATGTGCTTTCCATCCTCAGTGCCTTTGCCCAGGCTGTTCTGGCCACCTGGTAGGCTGTTTTTTCATTGCTGCCTGTGAAAATCCTACCCACTGTGCTGCTCCTGTTCAAACATTTTTTGCTCTATGGTGCCTTTGCCTCTCCCACGTGCTCCCCCTGAACTCCCATAACACTCTTTGCAGGATTGGTATTAACTGATACGTTAAATTATCCTATTCCTAGCACACTGTATGTCACACAGAATGCACACCAAATTTTAGGTGAATGACTAAATTAATCTAATAATACTCATGTATATTATAGCTGAGCAAACAGAAGACAAGGAAGAGCAAGAATTTTTCCCAGGTTCTTTTTTTGCTTTTGTTTTTGTTTGAGTTGGAGCCTCATTCCGTCGCCCAGGCTAGAGTGTAGTGGCACGCTCACGGCCACCCCAGCATCGACCTACTGGGCCCAGCGATCCTTCCATCTCAGCCTTCCAAGTAGCGGGAACTGCAGGCATGTGCTCCCACGCCCGGCTAATTTTTCGATTTATTGTAGAGATGAGGTTTTGCCAAGTTACCCATGCTGTTCTCAAACCTGTGGGCTCAGGCAATCCCCTCACCTCGGCCTCCCAAAGTGCTGGGGTGACAGGCTTGAGTTTCCCAGGTTCTTATTACATGAAGAAATGAATAAACTGAACTTAGAGAGTGAACAAGATAGACTGGCCAATGTATGGGTTGTATAACCAAACGGCCCAAAAGTCCAGTCACTGCTCTGCCTTGGTGCGACTTTTTGGAATCTTGTTAGTCTGATTCTCTGTTTTCTTATCTGTAAAACCGGTACATTTGTTTTGCAAGTCATCACAGGTAACGTGAAAAGCTCCTATATATCCAAGCCTGGATAAGTAATACATTTGAACAAATGGCAGATGTTATTTTCAGCATTAAGTATCAGTATATAGCAGAAGTGACCAACAATACCTTAGAGAATAGTGACTGAATGCCACGACCCAAATTTGTTAAGTTCTCTATATCACTTTTTTTGGTAAAAATAAAATGCAATGGGAAAAATCAGCTTACGTAACAAATCAAACTTTGAAATTATAACTTTATAGAGTCAGCATGAAAATAATTGTTGAAATAAGTAAAATACAAGGATGGAAAAAGTATATGATCATGGATTATAAAAATAGAATAATATTTAATGACTAGAAAAAATAAGATCCAAATGTTTGAAGTGGCCTATCCATTTGCCTCAGCACAGTATACCAGACTACATTTTTTTGCACACAAAGCTCTTTTTTCAACTACAGAAACAGCTGCTTAAGTTTTAATCAGGTAAACAATACCCTTACATAGCAACTTTTTTTTTTTAACTTTTTTGAAAATTTAATACAGTTGTATAGAATCTGGCTCACCAAATTGTGACACACTCTGCTTAAATCACAATACCAGATGGAAAGAGTAACACATATGGAGAAAAAGCTAGAGCCGTTGAAAAAAATTAGCAATATTGTTAAAAGAATAAAAGCACATCGAATTACTTATAAAAAATGAAATATAAAGAAAAGAAAAACCTTGGCCAGCTGCAGTGGCTCATGACTGTAAATCCCAACACTTTTGGAGGGAGAAGCAAGAGAACTGCCTGAGCCCAGGAGTTCGAGACCAGCCTGGGAAACTTGGTGAGACTTCGTCTTTACAATAAATTTTCAAAATTAGCCAGGCGTGATGGCGTGTGCCTGTAATTCCAGCTACCTGGAAGGCTGAGTAGGAAGGATCACCTAAGCCCAGCAGCTCGAGGCTGCAGTTGCCATGAGCATGCCACTGCATGCCAGCCGGGACAACAAAATGAGATTCCAACTCAAAAAAAGAAAAGAAAAGAAAAAGAAGGAAAAGAAAATCTTCCCTGTTCAAAGAAAAGGGGGCATTTTGCATAGTAAAAAAGAAGTAAATGACAGATTTCCCTCCTGGATTTTCCATTCTGGGGCTGTGAGAAGATTTTTTTCTAAAACTTTACCATAATTTAAGTTTTCTATTAAAAATAACCAATTTTGTAGAAGTCTAATGAAGACTAGTTCAGAAAATCCATAACTATAAGATGGCTATCACAGTGAATCTTGCTAATTATAAATTCTAAGTTCCTCTAGTAAAGTAATAATGTTAGCAGTTAATATGTGTTAAGTTCTTAGCTGGGCTTGGTGGCTCAGCCTGTAATCCTGCGCCTTGGGAGGCTGAGGTGAGTGGATTGCCTGAGCCCGCGGGTTCGAGACCCGCCTGGGCAACTTGGCGAGACCTCATCTCTACAATAAATCAAAAAATTAGCCGGGCGTGGTAGCGTG
>CAUYQG010147923.1:0-37480 GCA_963574415.1 Tarsius wallacei | reverse complement strand
AGTTCCGATTTCCATAAGAGTGTCTCCTACATTTTCTAAGAATCTTTTAGTTTAAGGTTTTACATTTAGTTCTTTGATCCATTTAGAGTTGATTTTTGTGTATGGTGATAGATAGGGGTCTTGTTTTAATCTTCTGCATGTAGTCAGCCAGTTTTCCCAGCACCATTTACTGAATAGGTTCTCCTCTCCCCAGTGGTTGTTGGTGGAGGCTTTGTTGCAGATGAGTTGGTTGAGAAATTTAGGTTTTGCTTCTGGTATCAATAACTCAAAAAACAACAGATGCTGGAGAGGATGCGGTGAAAAGGAAACACTTCTACACTGTTGGTGGGAGTGTAAACTAGTACAGCCTCTGTGGAAAACAGTGTGGCGATTCCTAAAAGATCTAAAAATCAACCTTCCATATGATCCTGCAATCCGCCTACTGGGAATATACCCAGAGGAACTCAAATCACTCTATGAAAAAGATACCTGCACACGTATGCTTATTGCAGCATTGTTCACAATAGCAAGACCATGGAACCAACCATGCTGCCCATGGAAAGAGGACTGGATAAAAAATGTGGTACATATCCACGATGGAATATTATATTACACGGCCACAAAGAAGGACAAAATCATGAACTTCACAGCAACCTAGGTGGACTTAGAGTCTATCATACTGAGCGATCTATCACAGAAACAAAAAACTAAGTATCGCATGTTCTCACTCATAAGCAGACCTTGAACAATTAAAAAAAATTGGCAGTAGCAGGAAACTGCCGGGGGTGGGGTGAGGAGGAAGGGATGCAGGATTGGCAGTAGTAGGAATCTGCCGGGGGCGGTGAGGGGGCACACCTCATCAGCAAGGGTATGTGCATAATGAACACTTGTATACCTAACCCTGAATTGTACCCCACATCTTTAAAATAAAAAATACTAAAAAATTTTTAAAAAAGAAGCTGCAGAGAGCTGTGGTTGAGCCACTGTACCCCAGCCTGGGCAACAGAGCTAGACTCCATCTAAAAAAAAAGTTTTCACTTCTGGCTATCACGTCTTAGGAAAAACATCAATAAATTAGACTGTGACTAGATGGAGGAGCCAGGTGGTGGTTCCTCTGCTTCACATGTGAATTTCATTACACCATCCAAAGAGAATTTTTTTCCTATTTGTTTATTTATTATTATTTTGAGTCAGAGTCTTACTCTGTCACCCAGGCTAGAGTGCAGTGATGAGGTCATGACTCACCACAGCCTTGACTTCCTGAGCTCAGGCGATTCTTCCATCTCAGCCTCCCAAGTAGCTGGGCAACACAGTGAGATCTTGTTTCTAATAAAAAATAAAATAAATAAACAAAAATTAAAATAAGACGGGTGCAGTGACTTGTGCCTGTAGTTCCATCTACTGGGAGGCTGAGGGGGGAGAATCACATTAGACCAAGAGTTGGAGGCTGCAGGTTGCTAAGCTCAAGCCACTGCAGGTGCATACCACCACATCCAGTTAATTTTTAAATTTTTCACAGAGACAAATTGTCACTATGTTGCCCAGGCTGGTCTTGAACTCCTGGGCTCAAGCAATCTCCCTGCTTCGGCCTCCCAAAGTGCTGAGATTACAGGCGTAAGCCACCATGACCAGTCTTTTTTTCCCCTTTTAGAGACAGGATCTTGCCATGTTGTTCAGGCTGGAGTGCAGTGGTATGATCACAGCTCACTGCAGCCGTGAACCCCTGTGCTCAGGTGGTCCTCCCACCTCAGCCACCTGAATAGGTGAGACTATAGATGCATGCCATCACACCTAGCTAATTACAAAATATATTTCTAGAGACATTGAATCACTATGTTGCCCAGGCTGGTGTTGAACTCCTAGCCTCAAGCAATAAAGAAAAAAAAAATCAAAAGTAGCATCACTTTCCCAAGAGATTATTTTAAAACTTCATATTAAAATCATTCTCTTAACCTCAGTAGGTCCTTCACAAAGAATCTACTTTAAATGATTTAACACTGAAGACCTCTTTTTTTGCTTTTAATTTTATTCAGCCCTGACACCACTCTAATGTACAATCAGGATTACTCCTAAGAAAGTAGTCATTGAATATATTTATTTGACTTAGCTGTCTTATTTCCTTCAAAGGCATGTAAAATCCCAGAAACTGAAGGTGTCTCAAGCCAAATGGCCAGTCTAGCTCATTCAGGATGGTTGGCTCTGCTATTATAAATAATTATCCAGATGTCTAAAGAACTTTGTAATTCTCAAAGTGCATTTTTGTTAGTAAATGTCAAGAAAGTCCATTGTGTAGTATTTTATACAATAAAATCTATTTACATAAAAAAACATTGTCTTCTGAGTGCATATTATGCCACCATCTTTTAAATCTTCTTCTTTCCAGTTGTTCATAGTTCAAACTCTGCCATATCCTCATTTGTGACATGTGTCAATTTGCTTGGCATGTAGACAGTTCTCTGAAAGGAGGTACCTATAGAAAATTAAAATAAACTTAGTTTAGAGTAGTCTTTTTGCTTCAGCATAACCATTTTTGCTAAGACTTTCTTTGATTCTAGCACAGGTTAGACATAGATAAATTGCCAATAGGCAGGTTTTAAGAAACGTTCAGGCAGTCTACTGCAGGCCAAGCTGCAGCTTACCCTACCCACTTGGCAAATCTCCATCTGATGCAAGACAAGGACAGAGTCATAGAAATGATAATAGACCACCTTTTGGTCAAGGTGTTTGTGGATTGCAGGAAAAACCTTTCCCCTTGTTTCCCTGTCCTGAACTGACAGGAGACTATCATGGCAGCAATCATGTGACTAACCCACCCATCTGCCTGCTGTCCATCACCTAACATCAGTACCAGTGTTTACCTGCCCCTTCGTGATGATGTTGAGCAGACCACCACCCAGTCACCTTAATGACCTTCCCCCATGCAAGGGAAATGGTAAAAAGGATTCAACCACAAGCAGCCATTGCCAGGTCATTGCCAGGCCATTGTGGCCATTGCCTTGCTAAGCTATGGTGTGGCCATGTGCTCTTTGAGCTATGGCTGGAGCCATGTTTCCTGGCTTTGGCCCCCTTCCCTACTTTGGAGAGGTGAGCTTCCTCTTTCTCTCTCACTCTAATTTACTTTCTAAATAAATTATATTTTCTAATCTAACTTCTGTGCAATTCTTTGCAACTTTCATCTGGCATCGGATTACACACCAGACACCCCACACCCCCAACAGGCCTGACCTAACGTGCTGGAGGCCCCACTGGGAGTGTGACCCTAATATTCTCCTACAACTCTTTTACTAACTAGCTTGAAGTGTATCATTTTGTGTCACATTTTCAATGTCTCCTGGGAACTTATTTGTGTTGCATTTGTCCTGTATCCCTGGATGTGTGCAGCATCAGACCCTCACTGACTAACTTGTTAAGGGAGACTGACCTTGTGAACAGAGTAGTAGAGACTAAAGTTTGTAAGCGTGAAGTTCATTAGCGAACGTTTTAAACCTTTGATGATTCCTCATTTTGTCTGAACCTTCACAACTGAAGGAGCTCAGAGGCTGAACATAGGGGAATCAGGGCTTGTGTTTCACGGGGCACACCTGCAAGTGGGAATGCATTCAGGGGACTCAGATAAGCAGAGCCTCATATGAAGGAAACCCATTCTCCATATGGAGGAATGCATCCTCCAGTGGGATCTGCTCTTTGAAGCCCTTGGGATCAGATGTGTTTTGGAATTCAGAGTGGCTCAGATTTTAGAAAGGTCATGAAGTGCATGTACAGAATATTATGTAACAAACCCAGGGAATCAGGATTCAAGCACACGGATACTTCTGCAACGAAACATGAATAGTCAGTCACATTAAGTGGAATAAATAAAGATTAAAAATAGTCTCGTGTCAGTTCAGGACAGGATTTGCCCACCAAATGAGTGAGAAAAGTGTTTGGTGCTTAGAGCATCTTGGGCTTGAGGTTGGGTTTGGGGTGAGGGGTTGTGAACGGGGCTGTATGTTGCATCTAAGGGCCTGGGGATGACAGGACCCTGTAACCTGTTCGTAGTTATGCAACTGGTGGTGGAACCGGTGTTATACCCAGGTCTTCTGTCTTGGATTCTAGTGTGTTCTCCACCATGCCCAGCTCTTAGGATCATATTGACAAAGGCCAGTCCGCTCCTGCCACAGCAGTATACACTCAGAAGAACTCTGGCAAGACACAGAGGAGACCTGCAAACACTACTGCAGGAGCTGGGCATGGCTGGAGGCAGGAGGGTAGGACCTTTGTTTGTATCATTTGTTGATTTCCAAGTTGCAAATACTCCCACCAAGACCAATTTCAGCTAACAACAGGCTCTCCAAATTCCTGCATATTTAGCACTCACTCTCTCAAGCCAGCTTCACACACCAGTGGGACCTCCCTAAATCTTAAATTTAAGGAGGCATTGGCCAAATTGGTGAGCAATTTAACTGAAGCCACTACATAGTCTTTATGTATATAATATCTAAATGTATATGCTGACTGAATTAAGCAAAAATGACTCTAACTTTTTGACCTATGGTCAACATTACCAAGGAAATGAATGAAAAAGCACCAACAATGGTAAGGACCATGCCAATCCCACCTAGCATTTCCAAAGATCTTTGTATTTTAAGGCACTTACATAGCGGCTAGACCATTGGGCCATCTCACATCTCTATGAAATGGATAGAGTAGCTATCTATTATAACCATTTGCAGATGACATGGAAGCAGAAAGATTAAATGACTTGTCTAAGATCACATGATGAATTAATTCCAGTCAAGCACAGATTTCAGATTTTCCTGGTCCTTTTGCTAGCAACACACTCCCCCTCAACCCCACCAAAGCCCAAATAAGTCATTTTCACAAGTGAGTTTCACTAGAATTTTAATCAGAAAACACCTTTTACTTCCAAAATAAATAGTCTCTGAGCGCTTCCAGATTTTGACAGATTCCATGATGATGGTTGCTCTCAAACAAGGAGAGTGCCAGTGCTGGTTAGGTCTAAGCTGCATATCATGTGTCTAGATTTCACGGGACATTTCAGATCCCAAATCTTTTCATCCTTCTCCTGCTCCTCTGTGACCCAGCAGTGGCAGCTGGGATGAGGACCTCATTCATGTTTTCTAACTTATCCTCATCTAATGAGCTTCTGCTATGGGGAGAAGGAAAGGGAGCCCATCCCACCAAACCCAGACCCGGAAACTCCCCTCCTACTCACAGAAACATATACCAGACCCAACATCATCACTCTTAGGCCCTGCCAACTGCTTGAGCCTGTCTCTCCAACATTCTGCTTGTTCTTCAAGGGCCTCAGACATCACCAAACCAAAACTTCAGGGGTCACCCAGCCTCAGCGTGTTGAGTTGAAAACTGGAAACATGAAACATTGGCTTTCAGGGTAAATCTTGGAAGCTGCAAATTATTTTTTCACGACTAAACAAATTAACTTGTAAACTGAAATCTGTGCTTGGGCAAGTTTTTTGATTCCATGTACAACATCTGTGCCTACACTTTTGAGTCAGCAGGTATCTCTTAGGTGCTCTGTGGAGGACATAAGATAATAATCACGGAGGCTCTACCTCACGGAGCTTCTAAGCCAACCTATGCAGAAGCACCGAGAAACATGGTTAACGATCAACCATCTTCCTGTGACAGATACTATGCTACAGGAGACATTAGGGGCATTTGCTACATTAGTGTTGGTTATGAATTCAGAGAGAGAAGTAAATGCAAGCTGAAAGGTCTTGGAATGCCTCATGGGAGGAGGAAGCTCTATTCGGGGCCAGTATAGCAATGGGTGTGCCATTGGCTCTGCGTTTAGGTTGACCAAGGTATGATTCCTAGGTCTTTTTTTTATCAGCTTGGCAGATTATTCTTTGCCATCCTCCATGTCCAGAGAATGACAGAATCAACCCAAAAGGAGATTATAAGGTTTACATCATGATTTGTATATTTTATTATTTATTGAGGCAAACATTGATAGAAGAACAGTATGCAGGCTAGCACGATGCATGGGAGAGCCAGACCAATGATGTGATCGACTTCAAAGTGTCAGACAGACAGACTTACCCAAGCACTAGTGGAAGAAAAACTGTGGGCAGGCCCTGATGCCTGACTGGGGAGACTTCTTGCTATAGAAACTCAGGTGCTAGGGAAGATTTTTTTTATGATGTGAGTAAATATCAAGAAGTAGGCAGGTTACCACACTCTCAAGAAGTCGCTGCAGGTTTTGCAATGTATTCAGGATTTGCAACTGCCATGGAAGCATTTCAGCATGTACAACTGTTGATCATCAAAACTTGAAACTCAGTTGCCTCATCTGTGCAGTCTTATTATAGTACTTGCCAAAAATCTTGTGTTCACTATGGCATCTCTTTTCCTTATGATGGGCATGCACCCTACCCCCATGAAAATCTGCTTACCATTCATGTGTGAATTTTCTCACCTAATGATCAGTTACAGACACTACTAACATGGGACCCAGAGACCATAACATAGCAATTATTAAGAGAGTAGGTTCAGAAGCAAAGTGCCTGGGCTCATATCCTTCCCTGTCACTTACAAACTGTGGGGTCAAGTCAGACAAGTCATGTAACTTCTCTAAGTGTCAGTTTCCTCATTTGTAAAATAAAGGTCCTAATGGTGTCATGCCTGGGTTGTTGTAAGGATAAAAGCAGGTAGCACAGGTAAGCGCCCACTGCCCCTGGTTGTCATTACCATTGTTATCAGCATCATCAGAAAGTCTTTGCTGGTCGAGGATGGGGTATGGGTTTCCTAAAATATGTTATTTTTCATAATGTGGCAGAAAAATACGGCAGAAGCCTAATTTGACCAAGGCTGAAATTGAACCATTGCAGGAGGATTAGCAGATGCTAATTTATTAATGATTTTGAATCATCATTTTTAAAACACATAGGACTAGAACGTAAAGAGAAGTTTTGGTTGGTATAGATTCATACTAAATTTCAAAAACACATAGTAGAAGTAGTAAAAGTCTTTATTTCTGTTGTTCAAGTAAATGCCATTTCCCTCATCTCACATGTGAGGAGAGTTTTTTCCTAGAATATTGAATGTCTTTTCTGATAAAAGATAAATAAAATGTTTGGCATTTGTGAATAAAGGGTAAATATGATGTAGATTTGAGATTCACTACTTTTATGTGCTGTGTCTATGACTACCATCACCCTAACTGGTAACTGGGATGGAAATGTTCTAACCAACGAAGGACTATTTAGGGATGCCCATATATAGTACCACCGTTGTGCTTATGCATATGATATTTAAAGCAACAAGTCTGAAGTTTGAACACACATGCAGCTTTAGATGCCTAACTGTGAACATACCAAGCAGGTGACAAACTCACACCCAAGTGCCTAGATCCCTGGTCTACCACCAACAAGCATATAGGGGCAATTGGGGAGCTGTCCTGGACCTCTGGGCAGTGCAGATTGGCAGTAACGAAATTTCATTCACCTGTGATGATCTGGTTTTATTATTGACTATGGCCAGAATCATTGAAGAATGACTTCTTGTCTTCTTTCTTTGGTGAGTATAGATAGAGCTAGACTAAAATAAGAGCAAAAGACGACCTTTTTATGACTTAAAAATAAAAATATTCTGTGGTTTTGTCAAGGTTTTTTGATCTTATTGTGTAAACTACTACATCTAGTGAAGTTATTGTGTTATGCTTAATTCAGGTCCATGGTGCCAGGAATTCAACTCTAGAGTCAAACATTCAGATTTCTGAGAGTGTGATTCTTTTTTTTTTTTTTTGCTTATAGTTAGGGTATTAGAGGTGTCTTGATGTTAAACGCTATTACTTTGGTCTCCATTTGGAAGTTTTCCTTTTTTGTAAATATTAGGTCATTAATGAAAAGAATCTGAAGCTTCTGGGATTTTAAATAAATTTCACCAATGTGTTTGATTTAATATTTGAAGTCAGGGCTGTTCTATGGGTAATTTGGCTTGTGTCTTCTTCCATTTCTCTCTCTGGCACAAAAGGCATAGCAAGCCATCACTTAACTTTCCTGTGATCCAGACGGCAGTGTTTCCCTGAGAAAGGAGGAAGAATCAAGTCTTAATGCCCTCTGCAACATTCTGGTTATTCATGAGTTAACTGACAGGTCCCATAAATAAATTATGGATGCATTTTTAGAGCACTTTGCTAAGAACAAGGATGGCAGAAAGTATCACAAGGCTGTCAAATCACATTAAAGCTCAACTACTCGCCATACTCTGTGGGGAAAACGGACAAACTATACTTTTTGTCGTGTATTAAAACATATTTTACTGATTGGCTGGTTGGAAAAGAAATTAACCCACAACTGTTTTCTTGGCTCTGAAGCAGCGTTCTCCCAATGGCTTGTTCTTCATATACTATGTACGGTTCGGTCAGGAACATATTTCACAGACATAAATATCGTCCATTAGGGCCTTTAAAAGTGAAGATAATATCATTTTTAATGTGGATTCCATTATGGAGAAAGCTGCCCAGGACGGGGGTTCTGTCTCAGCGCCATCTGCTCGTCTTGGCTGGATTCTCGTAGCCGCTCCTAATGCAGACGCCCCACCCCTTGGAGCCTTAACCTTCAGGTCCCTCACTGTGGGAGCCAGGGTAGCAGTTTGGGCAATTGCACAAAGGAAGTGATTTAGGACATTACAGGCCAAGAAGAGGAGGAAAAAATCAATACCCATCACCATCAGATGGAAGCTTGTCACCAAGGCTGTGAAGTAGACCGTTTTCCCTTGGCCCCTACTTCTCTGTTGTGAATTCTACAGGAAATAAACCCCTTTGCTAAACCCAATGTGCACTATGGGCCTACATCAGCTGAGCCTCAGATGAAAATAGACCCCCCCCCAAATTACTCTTTCACCAGGTCTACGTGAGCCTCCCGCGTCATCTTTTCTGCCTGTATTCTGGGCTCGTTCCCTTTGCCACTGATACAGAGAAGGTGAAGTGCCCATGCCCGAAAGAACGAATTTGCAATCTGGAAGTGAATGGTTTATATTTCAGGACTCTGGGAAGATGCTGATGGTCCTATTGAGGCTCTTTGTATGGCCCACCACAAATGGGCTTCACTGGATCCCTATTAGGTCCTCCTTGGTACAGCCTAGGAATTAAGATCACCATGAACTGCGTGTATTCGTCAACCTGATCCAAGGATGGAAGATCCATTCCTCAGGAAATCTCTCTCTGAGGAATGTTAAGGCAATCGCTTGTCAGTCCAGAGAGTGGGATCCTGTGTGTTTTGCAAGCCACAGAAACAGACTCTGACTAGCATATTAAAAACTAGAGAAAATCTGAGTAACTGATCATCAGGAAAGGAGGGGATTAGGGCAGCTCTGGGAATTTCTTAGTGGGAGCTCACAGGACTTCGCTCTGGGTTCTGCCATCAGATGTGCGGGCACTAACTCTCTTCTATTTATCTATACTCAACTGACAAGTCCCAGGAGAGAATGTCACTGTCCAGTTTCCTCTGGTGCTTTCCCAGTGGACATCCTACTTGACCAGGAATGTAAGCTGCTAAGACCAACCTAATGAGTTGCACACGCCTACCCTGTGGCCAAGAAGCAGAATTTGTTACCTGAATAAGGCCAGGAGGAGTTGCTGAGAAGACTAAAGCCATAGCCACGGCAAGGTCCACCAACACTCTCCTCTTTGCGCTGCTGTCTCCCCTGCCTGCCCCCACCCCCTGCCACATAATGAAGCTCAGCTGCTCACAACTACAAATGCACTCACTTTCTCAGCCCTTGGAGAAAAACCCGAGGTTATATACTACCATCTCACCCACACTTGGTGCCACGGAGTCCTGGCTCTCTGACCCAAGGATCTCTGACTGATGGGCATTCTGCTGTAATTCTAGTGGGATCCTGCCTTAATAGTTGGCAACCTAAGGATTACACAGTAAATGTTACCAACATCAATACACAATATATTTTTAAATAGAAGGGAGAAAAGGGAGATTGTTTTTAATTGCATGAAATAGCAAGGAAAATAAAATAAAATCAGTATGCCTAACTGCTGGTTACCAGGGTGTAGCTGGTATCTACTGCGTTCATCCTCACCCTGCTCCATTTCTACATTTCTTTCTGTGGACTGGGATACTTTGTTTAGCAGATTGACCCAAGCATTTGTTCCTGTAACATCTGAGTCTTGGCAGTTCTTCTTATAAAGGGCTCTGGTGCTGTCCATTATTATTATTTTTTTTTTGCGAAAGGATCTTGCTCTTTCACCCAGGCTGGAGTGAAATGGCATGATTCCAGCTCAATGTAACCTCAACCTCCTGAGCTCAAGCAATCTTCCCGCCTCAGCCTCCCAAGTAGCTGGGAATACAGGTACATACCACATCACCTCGTTTTTTTGCTTTTTTGTAAATCAGAGATGAGGTCTCATTTTGCTGCCCAGGCTGGTCTCTAACTCCTGGGCTCAAGCAATTCTCCTGCCTAGGCCTCCCAAAGTACTGGGATTATAGGCTTGAGCCACCACACTCGGCCACTTTCCTTTTTCTTTACTATGGAACATGCTACTACAAGGAGATACTTCTTTGGGTCCCCACATTCCACTGTACACCTCTCTTCTATCTTGAGACAGACATCTTGTTTTTCTATTTTTTTAAAAATCAATAATAAAATCACCCCTGTTAACCTTTAATCACCTTCATGGTCTAGTGGCAGGCTCTGTTCCCAAATCAGTGGAGAAAATGTATCATGCACCATGGAAGATAATTTCTCTCTTAAACATCAAACTCTTGGCTCTAGTTAGAGCTCATCATTTCAGGGACAGGAAACAAAATTCTGAGAGTTTTGCAGTAGATTTAACCATGAGACAGCCCTCACCTCTTCCTCCCACATGACTTGGGTTACCAAAACAAGATCAGAGGCTTTGTTGAAAGAAAATCAGTCGCCACAAGAGAATGTTTGAGGGAGGGATGGCTGCCATTGCATCACTGTCTTCTTTCATACAAATTCAGATTTTCATGCTCATTATGAAGTCTTGCTACTGAAGGAAAGTACTGAGATGACTGGACTGGAAGATTCCGTGTGCCTCTGGTCATAAATGAAAGACACTCTTGCCTGAGGAGGTCAGTGGGAGGATTCAGAAATGTCATCTCCCCCAGGTGGAGACCCACATGTAACACCTCTGTGTCTGTTGCCATCTTTGCAATCAGGATGTCATGGGGAACAACAGAAGGGAAGCAAAGGCCAGGGGAGGGACCCAGGTGATCCCTGTCCTGAGGAGGTGCACACAGAGGGCAATGTGGCTTTTGCCTCTCTGTGCAATCTTCTAGAGAAACATAACAAATGCCAAGTTTGTTCAACCCACACTCCAGAGAGCCCAGCCAACTGACCTGGAATAAAACCAGAAAACTGAGGACGTCTTCCATTAGGGTGATAGTCTACTTTTCTAGAGACTTTTTCCCTTTCCTTTTTCATGATAACCTTCGGGTGAGGAAGAATTTGATGCCAACTTTTTACTACATGGAGAGTAAAATGGTTATTCATATATCCTCTCTCACATGGAGTGTTTTTTCTTTAAGCCCTCTCTAATTATGGTGGAAACAAAACAAAACAAACCCTGTCCTTAGCTAGCAAAATTTCAAATCCTATTGACCTGGTAGGAGAAGAATTTAGAAGCAGGGGTGATGTTAGATCATACAGGCAGCCACTATTTTGCCTTTATTTGAATCTGTCTGGGCCTTCATAATTCTGTCATGTTGTTGTTATAATGTGAACCCTGGATTGGGTGCGGCGGCTCAAGCCTATAATCTCAGCACTTTGGAAGGCAGAGGCGAGAGGATTACCTGAGTCCAGGGGTTCATGACCAGTCTGGATAACTTAGAGAGACCTATCTCTACAATAAATCAAAAAATTAGCTGGGCGTGGCGGCGCGTGCCTGTAGTTCTGGCTACTTGGAAGGCTGAA
Source organism: Tarsius wallacei (assembly GCA_963574415.1). Lineage (NCBI taxonomy): Eukaryota > Metazoa > Chordata > Mammalia > Primates > Tarsiidae > Tarsius > Tarsius wallacei. Next base: position 25,582 of record CAUYQG010147923.1, on the reverse strand, counting down.
GCAGAGGGATCACCTGAGTCCAATAAGTCGAGGCTGCAGTGACTGTGAGTGCGCCACTGCACTCTAGTGTGTGCGACAGAGTGAGACTCCAACTCCAAATAATAATAATAATAACAAGAAGAAGAAGAAGAAGAAGAAGAAGAAGCAGAACCCTGGATTACTTTTATACTATGATCAGCCAACGTAGGGCCAGTGAGTGAGGAGGAAGTCTGAAGAGGTGAGTGGGGAAAGTATCATCCCTCTTTAAGCAGTGCAATGAACTTCCCAAACAACCCTTCTCCTGAAGGCTGTCTTGCCAGTCATGACAGAAACCACAGGCATCTATGGCTCTGATGATGACTGTCTCTGTATTCTCAGCATTTACCTTAATGAGAGAAATTGCCTTGCATTTAGAAGATAAATGCAGAGATAAAAATTAAGGTTCTAGACAAGGTGCATTAAAATTGACTATTTAAGCAATAAAGACTCTTTTGTTGAAGAAGAAAAATAAATTTGGAACCAAATTATTTAAACTGATTACTTGGAATGGTCTGAATCAACTCTTTGCTTGTATAGAATTGTGTGGGTTTAGTACCACAGTTGACTGAACCAGAAGTTTCTCTGTACTTTTCAGATTCCACATGTTGGAAAGAAACAGCCATAATGAATGGCCCCTGGACATCTATTTAAGTATAACTAAATTGTCCTTTGAGCTAGAACACTGAACCAACCTGATTCTCTGCATGCTTTGATTCTCTGAAGTAATTTGGCCCCTTATTAGAACCTTAGAAAATATCTTTCAACTGTCTTCTTTATTTCTTCTAGGATTTGTGTGACTTTTGGTTAGTTTGATTTTTGTATACTTCTCTGAAACTTTGAAGCAATTTGAAACATGCTCTAGGTCTGTTTGAGTTGAGGGAGTTGGAAAAGATGAAATCAAGGGTTGCCCAGAGTATAAAGGGCTGGGAACCAAAGGGAGAGGCTGTTAGGGGACATCACCAGAAGACATGAGGGTGATAGATCCTGCTTAGAAATGCAGAAGAAGATTCATGGTGATGGAAGAAAGTAATCTGAACTGACAGACCAGGCAGTTAACATACATGACTCATTCTACTAGGAAACCCACTCAGGATTGAATTCCACGTGGACTGGGAGTTATTTGCAAAAACTTGGGCTGCATTGGCGAAAAGGACTTCTGAGGTCAAGTCACATTAGGGAAATAAGAGCTTATTCAGCATTTACTCAGAGGTCTTACCTTTTAGTTATGCATGTACCAGGGTCTACTTCTATGATTTGCCAGTGGGAAAATGTAGTGTTCTTTGTTTCATGCCACATTTCAGGCAGGGTGGGATCTGGAGACATAAGAATAGTTAGTAGCATGGTGCTCAGGTGATGAAAGGGCTCAGGCACCTGAAATGACAGTGATGGTCAGTAGCATGGTGCTCAGGTGATAGAAGGGCTCAGGTACCTGTGAAGACATAGTGATGGTTAGTAACACGGTGCTCAGGTGATGGAAGGGCTCGGAGGCGCCTGAGATGACACAGTGATGGTTAGTAGCACAGTGCTCAGGTGATAGTAGGGCTCAGGGACCTGAGATGACACAGTGATGGCTAGTACCACGATTCTCAGGTGGTGGAAAAATATCAGGGCCAGGCTTGGAGGTGGTCATTCTGTCCTGCCCTGATATAGTTTTTGATAGCCCTGATATGAGTCTGCCAATGTATTAGGTTCCCTATATTTCTGTTATTTCTACAGATAGGGATGTTTCTATAGATGGACTATTTGAGAAAATATCTGTTGGTTCACTTTCTTAAAAAACCACTGACTTAATTATTATAGGAAGATAGATGTGAGTTTGAGTGAGTAAAGCTTATAGAATGTGTTAAGGGTTGAAATGAATAGGTTATGTGACCCCAGGTAAGAAGGGAGGGGGTCAAGAACCTTTGAATCAGATATACAGTTGGCAAATATTTTTTCCCATTCCGTGGGCTGTCTCCCCACTCTCTTGATGGTTTATTTTGCTTTGCAGAATTATGGCAAGGACATTTGAGGTTTTGATCAGGAATTGTTTGCCAGTTCCAATTTCCATATGGGTGTCTCCTGCATTTTCTAAGATTCTTATAGTTTGAAGTCTTACATTTAGGTCTTTGAATGATTTAGAGGATCTACAAGAAATTCAAATGTGCTGAAAAGAAAAAAAACAAACAGCTCTATTAAAAAGTGGGCAAAAATATGAACAGACACTTCTCAAAAGAAGACATATAAGCAGCCAACAGATACATGAAAACATGCTCAGCCTCACTAATCATCAAAGAAATGCAAATTAAAACTACACTGAGATACCACCTAACTCCAGTCAGGATGGCCATCATCAGTAACTCAAAAAACAACAGATGCTGAAGAGGATGCAGGGAAACGGGAACATTTCTACACTGTTGGTGGAGTGTAAACTAGTACAGCCTCTGTGGAAACGGGTATGGCAATTCCTAAAAGATCTAAAAATTGACCTTCCATATCACCCAGCAATCCCCCTTCTGGGAATATACATAGAGGAACTCAAATCATTCTACAAAAAAGATTCCTGCACATGCATGTTTATTGTAGCACTATTCAGAATAGCAAAAACATGAAACCAACCATGCTACCTATTGAAAGCAGACTGGATTTTAAAAGGTGGTAAATATACACTATGGAATATTATGCAGCCATGAAGAAAGACAAAATCATGAACTTGGCAACAACTTGGATGGACTTAGAGTCTATCATACTCAGTGATCTATCACAGAAACAAAGAACTGAGTACCACATGTTCTCACTCTTAAGTGGACCATGAGCAATTATTATAATACTTTAAGAATGGGATCAGCAGTAGTGGGAAACTGCCAGGAGAGGGGGGGGCCACACTTCATCAACAAGGGTACATGGTCTCAAATCAGGTGAAGTGGTGACCAAAGTGAGACCCAAACTTTACCTGTAAAATGACCATTTGTATACCTAACCCTGAATCATACCCCACATCTTTAAAAAAAAAGAAGAGAAAAGGAAAGAAACTTTGAATCAATCAAGTCTTTAAGTAAGGTGTAACGATTCCAGAGGAGACAAGGATGATTCCCCGAAGTCCCACTGATATAGTTTGAATGTTTTTTGTCTTTTCCAAATCTCATGTTGAAATGTGATCTTTAATGTTGGAGCTGGGTGCTGGTGGGTGGTGTTTGATTCATAGGGGTAGATCCTTTATGAATAGCTTGATGCCCTCTCCATGGTGATGAGTGAGTTACTGATCTGTTAGCTTACGGGAGAGCTGGTTGTTTAAAAGAGCCTGACACTTTCTTCTCTCTCTCTCTCTCTCTTTCTCTCTCTCACTTCTCCCTCTATCCACCATGTGATATGTCTGCTCCCCCTCACCTTTTGCCAGGAGTAAAAGCTTCCTGAAGTCCGCAGCAGAAACAGATACGGGCACCATGCTTCTTGAACAGACTGCAGAACCATGAGCCAAATAGGCCTCTTTTCTTTATAAATTACCCATCCTCAGGTATTTCTTTACAGCAGCACAGAATGAACTGGTCCAACCTCCTTTGGTAACAAATCTCACCTGAGCAGACTGGCCTTACTTGGGCTCTCTCTTTTTCAAGAGAGAAAACAATGTATCCTTCAGGCTTCCAGAAAACCACCTTGTGTGCCCCCATGGACAAGACCACCCAATGGGCCCTAATTGCGACTGAATCTGGAAGAAGTATCTCACTTCTCTCCAGCACTCATCCAACCTCAGCAAACATAAGGTAAACAAACCAACAGTCATGCACTAGGGCAGACATTCTACCATGTGTTGAAAACTTTTCTCCTTGTCTCAGTTCTACCTCTCCCCTAGGAAGCACTGCCTTGATAGGTTTTGCAGCACGATTTTTTTCCCTTTGTCTTTTCCATCAACAGATGACATGATAGTGCTCTAGCAAGAATGGAGATGCCACCCAGGGTTGCTTTTGGTTTCCCCAAATTCTCTCTTTCTGGGACACTTTCCTGCCTGTGTTTCCAGACCCAGAATGTTCAAGAACTCAAAGAAACATTTTACCTGCCTGACCTACAGATGTCAAACTTCAGAAGGGTAACTTCCCACAGCCAACCATGCTGGTCCTAGACGCTAAGTAGAGTTTTACATCCCAGGGATCAACAGGGAGACAAATTAAGTAGCATTTTAGAGAATGGTGTGCAGACCTACATCAATATTTTCCTTTGATCTCTGAAGGATAACTGGTGTTATGCTTTTCCCTTCCTGAGAAGTGAGCAAGAGTTTGAGCACTGTATGCTTCACAGGGGAAAACAAAGAAATGATTTCAGACCAAAATAATCCTAGTAAACAATTATTTGATAAAATTATGAATATACATAGATTTTTAACTCTCCTGTCATAAGACTGGCAAAGTGCTGGAATTTTTAATACTAAGACAGACAATGGAATATATTCATAAGTCCAAACAAATAAAAACAATCATTTTCCTTTGCAGTGGCAAATAGTTCAGTAAATATATGGGAACAGTGAGACACTCCCATGAAAAGCATTAATTAAGTAAATTCTGTTCAGCCAGCAGGGGAGGGGGGTGTGAGAGGGTAGGGGGAGATGGGGAGAAGAATACAGAGAAGCAAATCTGTGTCTCCAGAGCCCTCTGACACTTCTCTGAAGACAAATCCATGTGGTCAGGCTGGATAAACATGCCAGCCAGGCACCACTTTGATCTTGGCAGATCCTTGGTTCCACAGACCACAGAAATCTGATGAGAGAGAGGAACTCAGAAGATGGCAGAACGTTCCATAGGAGAGAAGGCTGGGAAAAGGGGAACTAACCTTGTGTCACACAGCATCTACTAAATGTGGTCAGGGCTGTTCTGGCTGCTGGAGAGCCTATGGAGGCAGGCAGACTGCCCCCAGGGTTCATAAAACACCATCAGAAACATCAACCTTCTTTCATTTACAAAGCACTGTGCCCATGGGGGAAAAATAAGAATCCTTCTTCTCAATATAACATGATAGCTGACTATTCTATATTTTCATTTTTGGAGTTTGTCATTTCTTTTTTTTCTGTGGGCCCTGCCAAAGTGACACTTCCCATCAAAAGCCAGATCCTGGGCATGACTCCCCTAGAAGTCTCTCCTCTCAGGCTTGCATCTGATTCACCGTTTGGAGCTAAGTTGCCCGTGACTAACTCATAACAAGGTCTCACTCATGGGAGAGTGATGATGGGTGGGTGGAAGAGGACTGGGCTGGGGCCTGCTGCCCCCTGAGGGAGCTGCCCAGAGTGGCCACGCCCGCCTTCCTGGAGGGCTGGGACTGGCAGATGTTGTTCAGACATCTACAGAGGCCACATATGTTGTTTTCCTTATTGTTGCCCTTTGCCTCTTTTAAGTGACACTTCAGTTAGAAGCTGCCTATGGAAATCTGCTCATTGCGGTAACTTGCAAGCCACTGGATTTTGTTTTGGTGTTAACCAGGTGAGGGAGAGGCTTCTAGCCATCTCTGTCCTGGAGTAGAGTAGACATTCCACAGATTCATCCCCACTGTGACTATCCCAATATTTTTTTATTCCCATGAGAGTTCGATGCTTTTTCTTTCCTTTTTATAAGATCCTAAAAATTCTTATTGGACTCTATACCGAAGTGGCTAGGCTCTAAACTTGAGAAAAGCAAGGATCTGATTTGTTCAGGACATGTCAGAAACCTGGAAAGGTACCTGGCATTTGGTGAGTGCTCACTGGACTGTCACAATCGGGAGCCCAAAGTGCAGTCAGGGACAAGGTACTGCTCATTAGGGAATTCCAGAAACCCCCTTTGGTCTTGCCAGAGGATAAAGATGAGGCTGGGCCTGTTGAGTAGATGTATGTGTAAATTATTAACAAATGTTTGTTGGCTATCCAAATGACAAGGTCACTTCAGCATTTCCACAGCATCCAGTGGTGCGTGGAGCTGCCTCAAAGTGGGTCGTGAGACCCTGTGGTTAAATATTCAGGAATATTTACACCATAGGAAGCAACACATGCTGCAAATCGGGGTCCCCTCCTACCCCAAGAAAACTGCTTACCAGCACACCACCGCCTATACTTCTGATGGTGTCAAGATATATTGTAGAACTCAGGTTATACTAAATCTGTTATTTCTGACTCTAACAGTGTGGTGTTGTGATGTTCTGAAGGGCATGATTTGATCTATGCAACATCCATGTAAAAACAAGTTGTGTAATAACAGGCCTCTAGTTTATTTCTTAAATATCAGCATCTCTTTAAGCCAGCTTCCTGAAGGTGTTAACTCCAGGATAAAAGGTGAGGGGGAAAAAAGTGTAGCCTTTCATCTTTTGCATGTCAGAAGCCCTACATTCCCACTGTGAATTAATATGCCCATGTTTATTTTTGCTCTTTGGTCTCAAATGCATAACAAACATTTTCTAGAGACAACTCAATAGGAAGGGATTTAGTACACCGTTTGTTTTAGAATCGGGTAGCACCCAAGGACAAATAGATGTAGTGCTCCTATATATTCTTTGGAAATTCTTGAGGCTTAACATCCTCTAGTTAGATTCAGTTAATTAACGCCAAATAGTTCTGATCCTTCTCCCCAAACTATCAAGATATTTCAAGTAGACACTTGATTTTGATCTAAAATATCTAGATTTGATTCACTTGCCCACATTATTTTTCTTGTAAAGACCTAGTTAATAAGCCACATTGGGATCATTTGTCCTTTATTTCCTCTTCTATATTACATTCTGGATTAGCTTCCCACAAGACAAAAGCTCTCTAAAGTTGTTCTTGGTCCCCAGAGATTTGCTGTCTTGTTTTTGACTCTTCTGGAAAGTTTGAGGAAATTCTCCTTTTAACAATTTTGGGTTGGCTAGAGGAAAAACCACCATTTTCTATTTATAACTCCACAGCTCACCAACATATCAAAATATGCCTGAACAAATAAATGTCACCGTGGGGCCAGTTGCCAACCTCAGAACAGAGCCACTCCATGATGAAGAGAGAAACCCAAGACCCCATTCCCCTCAACTAGCCAGGCAAACTTCAGGAAGCAAAATAGGCACTACCTCATGACTCAACCAGCCTCATGCCCCACTGCCCTGTCTTCTCAAATAAGCCATGTTGGGAGAGAGTGACTGCACTTTATCTTGTCATTAAGGAAATATTTTTATGCATTCTTCACAGAAAAATTAATACATGAGGCCACTGAGCCCATTGCAAGCCCTGAAGCAGAATCAAAATGAGGTGTGTGGGGGCTTGAGCGATCTAAGACACAGCTTGGTGTTTCACCCAGGCCAGAAGATGGCCCTGAGGATTGAGTCTTCTATTTTGACATTGCAGTGACCCGGAAAGTGTTGCTTCCAGGCATGGTGGTGGAACCTGCTGTCAACACTCAAGTATAAAGGACAAAAGTCACAGAATTGAAGGTGGCTCACCCACCTGCAAGCCAGTCTTAGTAAGTGGCATCAGAAAAAACTGAAATCCAAGGGTTCAGTCACAGATCTCTGGCTTTTGCCCAATAAAGGACAATAAAGGAACAGCAACCCTTGGTCCCTAAAGAACAGTTTAGGGCAGCAACTAGGGACCTGTGTAGATGAGCTGCAGAAAAGAAAAGGGTTAGGGACAAGTACCATGCAGCCAGGGCCGCTGGGGCTATAGCAAGCGTATGGAGACCTGGGTGGAATCACATTGCTGTGGCCCAGGACCATGTATTGGCTATATGACATCACTCAGTTTTATAAGTCACTTGACATTCATTATAGGATTCAGTATGCCATCTGCATGCTACCAAAACAGATGAAGACATATTCTCAAATAACAACCGTTGCCTGCCTTCTCCTAAGAGGTAGCAGGAAGGACAAGGAGAGTGATACCTACCAACAGCTCACTAGAGTAAAGAGAGAAAGTAACAAACACATATAGACAAACCTTGGAAATGAATTGTGTCTAATTTGTCCTTAACCAATGAGGCAGGCAGGGTGAAGACCTAGGAACCTCCTTTATGAAATGTGATGAGTGCTCAACAGCTGTAATTAGCATCCAACATTTGATAAAGTACCTGGTCTCTTTTGTAGTTGACATGGTGAGGAATTAAGACCCTATGAAATTTCTCCCTCCAGTCTTTTTCACTCTGTACCTTTTAAAATAGTGGTTCTTGAATTTAGTATGCAGCAAAATTATCAAAAAAGGTTGTTAAAAGTAGAGATGCTTAGGACTTTGAAGAATCTGATCCAAAAGGTCTGGGTGGTCCAGGACTGTTCATTTTTGTAAGAACTTTGATGAGTTTAGAAATTATCCTTTTGAAATACAACTCTAACATACAGGTGTTTAAATGGGATGCAATGGGGAGATGACTCAGGTTAGACTGCTGTGAACTAGCTCTGGGATGGAGAAGGGTGGCTGGGCCAACATCCACAAGAGGAAGCCGAGGAGAGCAGGATGAGGCAAAGGGAGAAGGGGAGTAGCTTCACCAGCCTCCAGGATAAGTGGAACTGGGAGGCTCCTCCCAGTTGTCCTGAGGCCAAGTAAGGGGTAGGTTATACGAAGACCCCAGGCAGATCAGTCTAGGATGTAGCAGTCTGCTCCTGGAAGCTGGTGTGGCCTTGAGTAAGGCTGTTTTCTTCACCTGGGAAAAGTTCCAAAGAAGTGACCACGAGGACTTCCTTGAGCAACAACTCCAATGGCTGGGGACCTAGAGCTTCATTCCTGGGGGATATCTAGGTGGTATCACAGTGGGGTCAAGGGTAGAATATCCACTTTGACCATGTTTTGCTCCCCATTAGGCCTGCTTCCTTCCTTTCTCTCTTCCTCCATTCCTTCCTTCTTTCCTCCTTCCCTGCCTTTCCCTTTCTCCCTCCCTCTCTCCCTCCCTCCCCTTCCTTCCTTCCTTCCTTCTTCCCCTACTTCCTTCTTTCTTTCCTCCCTCCCTCCCTTCCTTCCTTCTCTTTAGCTTCTCTTTCTTAATTTTCTCTCTAGTTCCCTCAACTCATATTTTCTTAATTTAAAATAAATCCCTTCTTCTTTTGTTTACAGTTCTTCCTTATACCATCTTCTTCTTGTGACTGGCTGCAGATAAACATCCTTATTTCTCCTGCGATGTCTTCAAGTGAAGAGTGATATGTAAATTATGTATCACTGATAGTATAACTATATTCTCAAGTAGAGATCTTATGGTCATTAGAGTCCAGACCTAAAATCTATATTGAAAAAAAAATCTAAACTCTCATCCCTTTAAGAACAAGAACACAACCGGGCTCGGTGGCTCAGCCTGTAATCCCGCGCCTTGGGAGGCTGAGGTGAGTGGATTGTCTGAGCCCGTGGGTTCGAGACCCGCCTGGGCAACTTGGCAAGACCTCATCTCTACAATAAATCAAAAAATTAGCCGGGCATGGTAGCGCACGCCTGTAGTTCCAGCTACTTGGAAGACTGAGGCGGAAGGATCACCAGAGCCCAGCAGGTCGAGGCTGCGGTGGCCGGGAGCGGCCACTGCACTGCAGTCTGGGCGACAGAGTGAGATTCCAACTTAAAAAAAAAAAAGAACAAGAATACATACTTCCCTGAAAAACCATAAGACTTGACCTGACCTGGGCAATTCCGATCCCAGTGTGTAGCAGGTGAACTGAGGACCTGTGAGCACCTCTGTTTGACTCCTTGGGATCCTGGGAGATTGAATTGGCACCTGTGTTTAATGAGTCACCTTATGGTAAGTACAGCTTGAGTCACTGACAGAAATAATAAAATGAGACATATGTGGATTCAGTTAAGCGTAGTGAACCCTGATGGGCACATGCAGGAGAGGCTGAGAGCTAATGAATCATGGGCATGCCAACGAAGAAAATGTAAACTAAAAGCAGATTAGAGAGCAATAATTTGTGCTTTAGAAAAAGAATACCTCTCGTTCTAAGTTTTTGCACAGTGTCCTTGCAGCACTATTTCATTCATTCCTGCTTTCAGTCAACTTGAGTCCTGACCATGCTGCAGGCTCTGTTTCAAGGGCTGAAAAGAGTCTCCAGGACAGGAAGACCCTGTGTCTCATCCCAGGGGTGAGGTGGAGACCCTCCCACATGTCACCATGCAGCAGGACACAAGGCTGCCACTGCAGGACTGCTGGAGGAACACAGCGCAATCTCATGTCACTTAGGCAATAATGGTTGCTAGTATTTTTTAGTTTTGCTTAATCTAGAACATCTTAGGCATGAAGACAGAGCAGTTCTTATTGACATGTTTCTTTTGCAGAGGGAGAAACAAAGGCACCTAGAGTTTAAGGGTTTTCCTTGTCATACAATTCTTTTACAAGAAGACCTGGACAGATGTCATGATACATGGTATGACGTACCATACAACTATCTACTGTCTCCTACTTGGAGAGTGGACATTAAACCTCCCAGGATTTTCATGAGTGAAACAGGTAATTCCTTGTGACCACGGCAAATTCAAGTTTCTGCAGGAGACAATATGTAACTTAATGCATACAACCCTGAGAAGGCTGTTAGCATTTGTAACTTGTATTATTATTTCTTCTATGTAAATGTGTCCTGTATCCTAAGCTATTTCCTAAGTCCAAAGGGGGCGGAAGTGTAACATCTTGCTTCCTCCCAAGGGTAGCACCCTCTAAAGAGAAGGTGTACACTTGCTGATGTTGAAGCGGCATAATTGCCAGTTGACTTAAGTTGTCTTCCTAATTAGCGATGTTGTTGATAATTGTAAGATGAGGAGAATTGATCAGTAATCACCAGCACACAACTGGGAGCAGAGTTCAGAGAGGTACAGTGAAGAGACTACCAGCTAAAGAACACAGGCAACCTCGAGAATCTGGGAAAGGTGAAGAGACCTTTTCCTCTGGACCCTGCTGAAGAAACCAGCCCTGCTGGCCGGTGTTAGACTTCTGACCTCCAGAACTGTGAAATTATAAGTTTGTGTTGTTTGAAGTCACTAAGTGGCCGTTTGTCATAGCAGCCACAGAAAACGAATTCGCCCATCCATTTTAAACAGAGAGTAAATCCTATTTATGACAACATTTTATTTAAGAGCATGATGTTCTCAATGTTTCTTTGATTTCTTGCAAATTATGCCCCCTTCCCTCAGCGGGAGAAATGGTTCTATGCTTACATTTTGGGTCATGATCAAGAAAGATAGGTGGATTTCATTTTTCATTTGTGGTGGTCATGTTGCCTTCGGAACCATTTGGAGGAGAAAGAAAGAGAAACTGAGAAAGAAGGTGGCCAACAGGGAAAGGGTCAGGAGCGAGAGAGAGGGAATGAAGAGAGATAAGGAGAAGGCCTTTAAATGAGGAGTCTTGACTTGAAAGAAGTGAGAAGAAAGCTTCCCTTGTCTCTGAGGTTTTGCTGGATGCAGGCCATGGTCTCAGGCACTGGCCAAGATCACACAGCATCATGGTGGTGAGTGTGGTCTCTGGGGCTAGACTGAGACCTCAGACCCACTCTCAGGCCTCAGTTTCCTCCTCTACAAAATGTATATAGTAATAGTATGACCTTATAGGCTTGTTATGAGATTAACAGTTCTTCGTACTGCAACTGGTGCATAGTGAGTGAAAAACATTAGCTTATTTTCAACTTACTACTTATTCTTATTACAGTTTAAGAAATTATTATCTCTAATGACATTTGACCTTGCTGGGAGATTTCTGCAAAGGAAGTCCTAGTAGAACATGGACTTACTTCAGCATCAAGAAATATAAGCTGTCACATATAAAACCGGTGACACACATACCCATAAAAGGGCTATTCTCTTGTTATATTCTTTGAACAGGTTTCAGATGAAAAGAAACAAAAAGAAAAGAAAATGTGGAATGTGTGTGTGTGTGTGTGTGTGTGTGTGTGTGTGTGTGTACACATGTGCTTGAGGACATATACTTGCCTTTGCTGTGGTTTCCAAAATGTCTTTAAGCAGAAACCTAAGTCCAAAATATAGTTTAGGTTTGAGGATGGTCAGACTCACAATGCAGCCACAATCTACTTGTTCTGGTTTGTTTACTCTTTTACTCTTTCCAAACTTATACTCCATGTTGGCTGCAAGATAACAGAAAAGGTCAAGTTTACAGTGATTCATAATTATGGAGAACCAAGGCTTCCATGCCAAAGTAACAATGTTAATACCTTTTTGACAGAATTTAATAATATGGTTTTATAATATTTAATTTTGCTCAGAAAATATCTCTCAGTAGGAAGCCCTTTTTCCCCCCTTTACTTACCTAAACATTATTGCTTTAAAACAATTTAATTCCTATTTCCTGGCATACAAGGAATTTATTATGTAGACTTGTTGTGATCTGATTCTTATAGGCCTTTGGGGGGTGGATTAACTTCAAGTTAATTTGAACAGCCAACCAATTTTGACAAGTAGAGTCGTCAGCCTACTGCGAATAAGGGTTGTTAGATCCGGGTACATCTTACTTAAGGATAACTGACAGAGAGAAACTTTGCTTTTGCTTCAAATAGAAAGTTTTTTTTTCCATTTCCGTTCCCCTTGTATTGAAGGTGGGCACAATTAGCCATGTTTATTTGCCTTCCCCGTAGGTTTCTGAATACAGCTCATACCACGTGACAGTATATTTACTAAGTGACCTAATTACTCTAACACTCCAAACAGTGATTTACCACATCCATCAGGAAATTCCTAGTGGGTCTTCTTGCTAATATCCTGGTGGTAAAACCAGTGAAAATAAATTGGTTCTGTAGAATATATTCTGATGAGGCTACAGCTGACTATTCATACAGAGGCAAGAGGGAAGGAATTCAACTTTCCCCAAAAGGCAAAGTAAGCAGTTGCAAACAGCCTCTCATAGATATGTAAAGTGACTTATTTTGAATTGTCTAAACAGAGTGTTCTCAGAGCCATTATACTAAAGGGGGGAAAAAAACAATTTCTGGATTCTCCATTGCGAGGTGTCCTCACCCTACACTGTCTCTCAACCTTTTGTGGGAGCTTCTCTCTAGCTACCCAGGCACTGCTGGAAATAGACACGCCAGGCAGCTGAGGCCAGAGGACCTGTCCTGGAAACAGACAAGGTGATGCGAGGACCCTAGGCGACCACTTCAAGCTGAAAGTGCTGAGCCTGATATCCAGCTGGGATCCAGCTCTGCCTGTCCTTCCCTGCCCATCTTTGTTCCCAAATTGCTTTTCAAACCATAGACCCAATGGAGAGGTCCAGATGCAGCCATTTCAGAAGAAAAACTCCTGCGACGATATGAGAACCCGGGGAAAAAAGACAAAAAAGAGGCCCATTGGATTTCTGGGTGATTAGACTCTAAAGTATAACCACACTTATATAAAGGGCACAGGAGGGTACAGTAATTATACATCATTTTGAAATACATTTGAGAGAAATTAGATGGAACTGTTCTTACGAGGTGACAGGCACTGTGCGAAAAGTTTTGTATGCATCATCTCATTCATCCTTGGAAAAATGCTGTGATTTACTATAGATTCTATCATTATCACTTATAATAGATTCTATTATTATCCACATTAAATTGAAAGGGCAATTTTAAAAGATCACACAAGTAATAAGTGACAGGCCTAGCTTTTCCTTGAGACAGTTTCATTCCAAAAAGAATGAAATAAATATGGAAAATACATGATTACACAGCAGTCTCTGTGTTTGAACTCTAGCCTTTGACGGCAGGGTGGAGTGGCTGCTGTGGTCCCACCCAGACCCCTCCCACGCAAGACACTCAGCTCCAGCCTGCAGGGTTCTAAGGCGCTCCTTCTTCAGAAACTGTCTCCAGCTGAAGGAGCTGCCTCACCAAGACTGTGACCTCTGCCTGTAGGCACCACACATTCACCGACTGGCTAATACAAGGGCTCAACACCACCACCCACTTCCCCACACCTGGATTTGGATAACTGCATCTCATCCCAGATGTGGAGCACCAAGACCCGCTGGAGCTTCTGTGGCAACGGCACCACTGTTTGACTCCTCTCTCGGCCCAATTCTGCTTCTTTTACTTTCTTAAAGGTGCCATTACTGAGAGCACTCCACACACACATCTCCATCTCAGAGTCTGTTTCCTGGGAGACTGATTGAACAGTTTATGTGAAGGTGGTCATAGGACACAGAATCAAAAAGGAACTTTGCGGTGGGCTCCCCTGCCGGCCAGCAGGAATAAGAATGCACCATCAGTGTGAGTAAAATGTTGATGCACTGACATGCAGGGGTAACACTGTCAGCACTTTCACTGAGGTGACCTGAGATGATATATTATAGAAGAGAATCTTGGATGCAATATCTCAGGCATTTGAGCGGTTCTGGAGTGGTAGTAATTACAAGGAGCATGACATTGAGCGACTTTTTTGGGGAGTTACAGAGGTACTAGAGACAGACGGACAACACAAAGCTAGAGTGAATAATCACCAATTTAAAGTGCAGTGTGAATGCTCTAATGCCTCTTGGGAGAGGATCTCATCTCCCTCCAGTTGTAAAACACCCCGTAGAAACTATCATCCCTTGTGAGTCTCGCGGACTCCAGATCATAAAGTAGGGCCAAGACTCAGCATATCCCAGCCATTGAGCAGCTGGGCCTTTTAAGGGAGAAAATGGTCGACCCACTGACTCAGCTGAGAGCTCAGTCAGTGGTGCCAGCAGAGGCTGGAAAAGGATTCGTGGACATGGATCCCAAGGGTTCTAGATCAAAGGAAGGTACAGGACGTGAAGTTGGATAAGGCGGAGTTTAGCAAAGATAAACGACATCGACAAACCCCTCGCTAACTGATCGAGAATAAAGAGAGCAAAACATAAGTTCCCAATGTCAGGAACAAAAGAAAGATGATCACTTCAGATCCCAGGGAATTAAAAGGATAAAGAGGGAATATTATGGAAAGGTTTATGCCAATAAACTTAACAGCATATGGTGACAGGAACAAAGTCCTTAAACAAACACAAATTACCGTAAGGAATGTGCTTTTGGAGAGGCATCAGGATTTCTGAGAAATTTGTCAATGGAAGAAAAGTCTATCACAGAACTAGACTGGTTGATTGCAATAGAAACGATGGAATCTTGCAACAACAGAGACCACAAGCACTTAGAAATCAGAAGTTCGGTGGATGCAATTCCTGTCATGAATGGCCAATTCACAGGGCAGCCCGGGACCTGAACTGCAGAACATGCTTTTAGGAAACCATTTTAATTTAAAAATAAATATTATATTTATCCTAAGTGAAGTAATTTAGAAACAGAAAGTAAAATACTGCATATTCTTACTTATAAGTGGGAGTTGAATAATGGGTACATATGGATATAAAGAGTGGAATAATAGACATCTGAGATTACAAAAATTGGGAGGGTGGTAAGGGATGAAAAATGGCTGTTTACTATTCGGGGATTGGGTACACTAAAAGTCCAGACTTCACCACTACACAATATATGAATGTAAGAAATATGCACATGTCCCCCTTAAATATATAAAAATCTAAAAAAACAAGTAAAATATTTAAATTCAAAATAAACAGGGACAAGGTACTACACAATTTGGACCATCAAAAGAAATCCAGGGCGGCTGGGAGAAGGTACTCCAATCAAAGCATTATGATTTCTTTCCTGGTTTCTGGACTTGAGCTAGTTCTCAGACCCAGAGTCAGACCCACTGACTGAAAAAGAGGGCTCTCCTGCCATTTACTCACGCTACTGTATACCGAAGAAAGAGGAATACCGAGGACATCGAGGATTGCTAGGCACAGGCCAGAGGAGACATCTTGTGCCCAGAGACTTGTAGTGTCATCATGGCCTGTGTCAGGGCAGATGGGTGAGGGTGAGGTCATAAATGATGCCATGGCTAAGGACTAGCTCACAGTGGGTTGCTGGGGTACACAGGCCTGCCTTGTGGCCACATTCCCAACCTTGCTGTACAGTTGGACCAGGCAGTCTTGGCAGGGTCTTGCTCTCCTATGGGAACGCCAAGCAGTAGACTCTGAAATCTTCATTGACTGCCCACACCAGCCACATAGTAAATAAAAACAATATTGTTTCCCAGTGAAGATGGCAAGAATCAGTGCTGCTCTTAAAGATGTAAATGTGGCAAGGATTTACATTCCTACCACAGGCAGGATCTTTGTTAAGGCAGATGGACACAGCCTCAGGTACAGTGCATGCAGCCAGCCATCAATTGGGAAATTGTTGAAACGCACATGAACTTGTGAGCATTAGACAGTTCAACTTCGCCCAGCACTATGTAAGCTCTGTGCACTGCCTTCTGTCATCATGTAGCAGGAAGAGTTCAGATTTGCCTGGAAAGCTTGTAGACCATACCATTGACCTATGGGTTTGAGGATCTGGTATTAAGCAGATCTAATGAGTAGGAAGTCGGTAGCACCCTGGAGGTCTGGTCAGGACACAAGTGCCAGAGTGTGGAAGACAAACTGTATAAAAATGTACATTCCTACCACAGTGTAAAATGTTTGGGGGGTTCAGTGGTCAGGGGCATGCTGAGCATCCCCATCTAAAGTAAAAAAATTCTATCATGCTACAAAGAAGCAAGTATACTGCCCATTACTGCCCAGTAGGCCTCATTGGGTTCTGTAGGCAGCATAGTTTGTACCTATGAGTACTGCTCCAGCTACCAGTCTTCTGCAGAGCCCAGAGCAGGAAAGGGTTGTTGAGCATGTCCAGGCTGTGGCACAGGCAGCCCTGCCACTTGGGCCATGGAACCTTGCAGATCCTATGGCATTAGGGGTGTCATTGCTGGGAAAAGGTACAATGGAAGAATTTCATGCAATCCTCTGGTTTTCCAAGAAAGCTATGCCATCTGCAGTTGAGAATTACTTGCCTGTGGTAAAAACAAGTCGTGGTATTCTACTGGGTTCTGATAGAAGCAGAGCACCTGGCCATTAGACACAAAGTGACCCTTCAGCCACAACTACCTATCACAAGTTGGGTCCTTCCAGAACCACCACATCAAAGCTTTGCATGAGCCTAGTAATATCTCATCTGGATCACGCACAAGCAGGCAGCCCAGACCCCGTGATATTCACCATTGTTATAACAGCATCACTCTCTCATCTCATACCCACAGCCATATGGAGGATCATATACAACCAAATAAGAAAGAAAAGGCCTAAGCACTTGGCTGGTGGAAGAGTTGGCATGGTATGTGGGTGTCACCCCAAAATGGGTGGTCACTGCACTGCCGCCTTATTCCTGAGTGGTATTGAATGATCATAGCAAGGAAGTTGTTCCAAAGGGTGAGGATTCAGGTGGTCCACCCAGCCATCTACTTGATGCAGAACAGGAAGTGGTTTATGGCGAGAACAAATTTTTGAGGAGATAGAAAGACACTTGGGCAATGGCAAACAATCTGGCTGGCTAGCCATGAGCTTGGAAGGAGAAAGATTGGTATGTTAAGGACAAGAAAATCTTGGCTTATAGCTGGACATATGGGAATGGGCCCAAAGTACAGATGTCTTTTTACAGAATATTAACATTCAACAAAGATCACCCATCAGAGCAGAGGCACTAAAACCTAAAAAGACATAAAATTTTGACCAGGTGATGGCAGCCACCTCTCTTGTTGGTCACCACAATGCTGGCCCAAAGGCACATGTACATGGTAGTCCTGATGTCAGGGGTGGGAGTCATGCATGGGTCACAGACATGAACATCTCTCTCCAAGGCTAACGTAACTTCTATCATGGTCAACATGCCAGAAACCAAATGTTCAACATGTCAGCAATAGAAACCAATGCTGCAACCCCAATCCAGAACCATCTCTGGAGATTTACCAGTCACTAAGTGGTGAGTTGGTTGCACTGACCCCCTTCCAGTGGAAAGGGATAGTGATTCTTCTTGACTGGAATGCCAGGAATATGAGATTATCTTCCCTGCCTACAGGCTCACATAAGGTTTGACCCATTAATACAGAACACGGTATAAATCTCCTTTGATTAAAAAAACCCTACATTTCACCAAAGAAAGCAGTAGACACAAAACCATGGCTGTCGATGGTCCATTTCAGAAGTCATCAACCTGATGGAGAACACTTTTGGCATGCAAAAGATTCACTGGAACATCTCTTGGAACTCTGCCCAGCTTTGATGGTAAATGGGTAAGTGCAACAGGTACTGCCTAAAAAGAGCTTAATAATCAAAGAAGGGAATCTGGTTTTCTTCTAATAGATAAGCCACCCAGACCAACCAGGGGCGAGGGGATACAATGGGTGTATGTAGCAACCTCAAGGCCAGCTGTAGTAGCAAAGGTTGTATATTCTGGGTACTCATTATTAGTGAGCAAGTCTTATGACACATGATTGAATTGCTTTTGAAAAAATCAGAAACGTCATTTCTGGAATTTTGATTTTTTTTTTCTATTCATGATAGACAGACTTCAAAATTATCTACTCTGTCTCTACCTAGATATCTAATCCATAAATCTGAGCAGAGAAATCCCTGGTCCTAAAGTGTTATTCCTGGGAAGCTTTCTATTTGCCTAGAATATCTGCTAGACAGACTCCTGTCTTATTTCCCAGAAGAAAACAATACTGACAGAATGCATACTCATTCATTCACTGAGTTAAAACAGTGAAGATGTTGGCTGCAGCTGAGAGACTGAGGTGGAAGATTGGGCACCGTAGGCATACACCAAGCAATTTTTTTCAGACATGAAACTCATGGGCTGGATGAAGCTGTCATGCTGGGTGATTTACTACCTCCAGTGACTATTCATTTGATAATTAACATAGTCAAAATTATGCCATTTAAAAATATGTCTATGGCACTAATTGCATAACATTAGATAACAGTACCACTGGTAAGATAACTGCTGTGATTTATAACTTAGAAGACCTTATGTTGAGTGGTATTTTATAGTTGATGAAGGGCTTTTAAATAGTTATCTCCATGGTTTTCAGAATGTACCCTGAATGTCCAAGGGGTTTTTCAGGAAAGCCTTGAAGTTAGGGGGCTACAGGTAGGCTACAGGGAAGAATTCTGAGTATTCTACCCTGCTTCAGCCTGAGGGCTCTGCTGTTACTTGTTTCACATGTGGGAATTCCTTATAAGAGTTCCTCTAAGGAGTGATATTCTGATACTCCAACGTTCATTATTTTCTTGGGGCCTGAGGATGAAACTTCCACCCTTCTGGGTCTCAGGATAAGAGTTGAGCCTCTTTTGTCTAAAGCATCTTTTGAGCCTTCTGTCTTCTAAGAGATTTCTGAATGTTCTTCTTTTAGTAGTTTTCCAATGAACTTAAAGGATGACCTTTCCAAAAATCTTTCACAATATCATTGTACTGCTAGGTTTTCTGTGACTATCTACCTGATGCTGTGTTCTTAGCACGTGTTCCCTAGGTCACTGAAGCAGAACACACAGCCAGTGGAGTGAGTGGATGAGGACGTGGTTGAGCAAAATGACATTTACAGGTGTCTTTCAAGGCATTTAGTGCATTGTATAATGTCCTACTGCTCAAGTCAAACTTTTTCTTAATAGAAAAGACCACGTGCTTCTAAGATAATTCTATCACGGAGAGTTTTTATCAGTGATTATTAATTAAAAGTGGTTATTATCACAAGCATACCAGCAATCTTTAAGCACATAAATGCTCTTTCTTAGTAATATTAATAATAGTTCTAACAGGATCAATCATCTATTCTGTGCTTATATGTGCCAGGCCCTGTTCTAACTGCTGTATTATAACAACTTAATTTAATAACTTAACTTAATCTTCATGATAACTCTCTAAAATAAGTACTATTAATAACTCAATTTTGTAGGTGAGAAAACTGAGATATGGGAGCAAGGTGATTTGCCCAAAGCCACATGGCTAGGAAGTGGTAGAATCTGGAATCTGACCCAGGCAATCTGACTAGACTCTGCTTACAATCATAATATGGCAAACAGCTTTGTTAATATCCAATGGCCCATTTCTTTTTATCTGAAGAACAATGAATTCCAGGATAAAAGAAAATAATTCTGGTCTCTCTGGTTTAACTATCTGTGCCTCTCCTTTAAAGGGGAATTGTGAGCAAAAGAATATGTTTTATAAAGATCAAGTTTCAGATGTTGCCAGTGTTACCTTGTTAAAACCCAACATCCTGTTAAGACTGCAGAGTTGCTGGAGGGCATCCCAGGGCACAGTGCACCAGGAGGCAAGCTTGCAGCATGAGGAAGTCCGCTACCCAGAGTCACACATGTGCTGGGAAACCTCAGGTTCAGACACAGACATGAATCTCATGGGTTGGATAGCACAGAACACACCCACCTCTTGTGGTCTCCCAGTTTATATTTGGAATGTTTGTAGTTAATAAGTACTGACCCATGTAATGAGCATTGCACTTCAGTAGTCCTCGATTTCCCAAATGCCCCACTTCCATCCCACAGCAGCAGAAGGAAATGTATTGGTGACCTTTATCTTTATTCCAGCACTTTGTGTGTCATGACATCTATTTTTAATTTTTATGGTTCCTTCATTAGACTGTGAGCTCCTCAAGACAAGGACCTACCCATGAGACTTTTATTTTTTCCACTGGAGAGTTCTGAGTCAGGGTAGATACTAAGTAAATATCTCCTGAGTGCCCTAGTCTGTTCCTGCAGCTATAATAAACTACTACAAACTGGGTGGCATATATGCAACAGAAATTTATTTTTCACAGTTCTGGAACCTGAGAAGTCCAAAATCAAGGCAATTTGAAAATTTGTTTTCTGGTTCATAGACAGCATCTTTTTTCTGTGCCCACACATGACATAAGGAGTGAGGAAACTCTCTGGAGTCTCTGTATACAGGCACCAATTCTGTTCAGGGGCTCCACCTTCATGACCTAATCACCTCCCAAAGGCCCCACCTTCTAACAGCAGCAAATTTATGATTAGGTTTCAACTTATTAATTTTGGGGAGACAAAGACATTCAGGCCATAGTGCTGAATAAAATGAGTTAATAGGTGAAAACAATTTCATGGATGAGGAATTTGAGCTCTAAAATAAATAAATAAATATAGTTGTGTTGATTGAAGCCTACCTTTTGGGAAGGTCTAACATCTACCTAAAGTTTTAACTGCCATGGACTACAGGAATATCTTTTTTTTTTTTTGAGTTGGAGTCTCACTCAGTTGCCCAGACTGGAGTGCAGTGGCTGCTCCCGGCCACCGCAGCCTTGACCTGCAGGGCTCCAGCGATCCTTCTGCCTCAGCCTTCCAAGTAGCTGGAACTATAAGCGCGCGCTACCATGCCTGGCTAATTTTTGATTTATTGTAGAGATGAGGTCTTGCCAAGTTGCCCAGGCGGGTCTCGAACCCATGGGCTCAGGAAATCCACTCACCTTAGCCTCCCAAAGTGCTGAGATTACAGGCTGAGCCACGAAGCCCGGCTAGGAATATCTTTTTTTAGAGTTCCAATATCAATTTAAGAGGAGACTTCCTAAGATAAACTACCTAAATGTCAACTTAAAATTACCAAGAAGAAGTCTCAAAGCCTAGCGGGAGGGATTTTCACCTCTAGATGTGGTAGAATAGTTGGTTTTAGATTATCTTTCCACTAAAAGCAACTATACAATGTGTACACATGAAATAATCTGTAGGCAGGCAGCAGGGAACAATAAAGGTAGACAAGACAAAGAGTCAACATTCTCAAAGAAGTTAAATAAAATTGAGGTGAATCCTAGGCTAGTTGTAGTGCAGTGGTATTTACAACAAATTGATTACAACCAGTTACAGATTTCTTTGTTTCTTTTCTACTTCCACTGCTTCACTTGACTAATCTTAAAAAAATAAAATAAAGTTAAGGTGAGTACTACATTTTCCACCACTATTTCTCCTCAGGAAACTTGCTAATTATTAATACAAAGGATAGACATTGTTTCAATTAGGTCCTTCAGGAAGCAGGCACTGAAACACAATTGGTAATGTAAGTTTTTAAAGATAATTACCACAAAATGCAAATGGGAGAGGAGGAAGAATAGGGCTATTATGCATATCTGAATCTCATAAAAGGGTGGGTCTTGTAAGAAGGATTTCCACAGGAAGATCTGAAGACCTGCAGACCCACCAAAGTCTTGGCCAGCCCAATATGGAGCACTCATATACAAACAGCCCTATAAAGGAATCCTGCATTAGGTAGAAATGGCCAGTCATCAGAAGAGGACTAACAGGGAAGAGTATGATGGTGAATTGAAAGTCAAAGTGGATCCTGGAGACATTAAGCTAGAGACTATCAACTAAATACACTCATTTAAAAATGTGAAAGGAGATTCAAGAAGCACACCTCTATGGCTGCCACAGAGGCTCACAAAAAGATATAATATATAAGTAAGTAGAGTCATAGAAGGTTAGGAAGAGAATATGAGAAGAAACAGCATTTGAAAAGAGACTAGCTGATAATTTTCCAAAATTGATGGATAACAACAAGTTGCAGATTCATGAAGTCCCAAAAACTTTTAGTAGGAAAAAAATAAGGCAACTACACTAGATACATTATAGAAAACTACTGAAAAATTTGAACAAAAATAATTTTTAATACAAGGCAGAGAAAATAAGCATTGCCTTCTAGCAAACACTATTAAGAAACTGCTGACTTTTCAATGGAAATGATGGAACCCAGAAGACAGTGGCATGACATCTTGAAAGTGGGATGTTGTAATGGCCTATATCTGGATCCCAATGGCAGTTACACAGATCTGATGACTTGAAAAATTTACTGATCTGTATATTAAAAAAATTGTGAGCTTTAATGTATGTATGTAAAAATGTTTACGTACATACTTTAATAAAACTATACTTAAATAATAAATTTATTAAATTTAATACAACTTTAATAAAACTATCCAAAACAAACAAGAAAAAAACTCTGTACAGTGTGAACATATTAATATTTAATGGTAAAGCAAATGAAAAATGTGATCTGAGCAGTTTTAAAAGGTTATTCAAAACCCTGTTTGGAGAGTGGCTTAGAAAGGAAGAAATTTGGAAGCTGAAAAACATTGAGAAGGCTACTGGAATTGCACAGGAAGATTAGGGTGGTTGTAGTATGGAAAAGGAAGACAAATGGAATGACATCAGACAAGTTTTGGCATGACAATTCACAAACTTGCTGGGTGTAGGGTGTGAAGGAAAGAGTGAATGCAAAAATTATTCCTGGAGTTTTGGCTATAAGCACTAAAAAGGTGGTGCCAATTCCTAAGACGATGACAACTTCAAGAAGGGCATACTAGCATGGAAAATAAAAATTTCAATTTTTGATATGTTTTGTTTCAAGTAGATGGCTATTAGACATCCAAATGGAGATAACATCAATTGAGATTTTGTCACTGTTTTTATAACTTTTAAATTTAATTTCTATTTTATTATGCATATATATATGTATGTGTAATATATAATTTTTGTGAATGCAGAAATGTGATTGCCTTGTATATCCTTTTCTTTATGATGGTTTGTTTTTCTTTTTTTTAAGCTTGGCTCCCCTCATTTCCCTCTACTCATCACACTTTACTTTCCTTCAGTAATTGTTGACAACCAGGTAGGCACTCTTACCACCTTCATTCTGAACTCTGATGATCACAAATGGCAGGTGATCATTGTTGTGCAAAACTGGATTACATTGTCCTCTTTTCTGTATCACTTAATGATTCCTTAAATAACCTTGCTTAGCTTCAGTTTAACATATTTAGCAGTTGTTTTATATCTCATGGGCTGTGCGCTATCACTAATTTAACAATTCTTCTACTCCTGGATATTTTCTTTGTTTCTAAATTTTTTTTCTGCCATGAAGAAGACTGTAATAAACATTCTGGAATATATATTCTTACATATCAAATATTTTATTCTGTGAGTGATTGCCAGGGAAAAACTTCCAGGTAAAATAGTAAATATATTTTTATTATATGTTGTCATATTGTCCCCATTGCTCCCTCCAAAAAAACTGTATTATTTTATAATTCTTTACAATGATCTTTGTATCCTTAAAACTTCAGTGGAATGGTCTATTGTGTAATTTGTCAACATATTTCTTTAGAGATAGTAAATATTCAGAATTTAAGACATTCGTTAAGACATACTTACTAGAACAAGCAGGCAGGGAGCTTGAGTGTGAGTATTCTTTTATCCATATCACTGCTAATTTTTTATTTTTTTAACTTTCAAGATTTTAGAAGTTATTACCAGTTTAGTAGGTTTAAAAGAATATTTATTGTCATTTTAATTAGAATTTTCTCACCATTAATGCATTTTAATTTTTTTTGTCCTTCTGGTCACTTGAATATGGTATTCTGTAAATTATTTATACTTTTAAACATTTTATTATTGGTTTGTCTTTATTTTTTATTTAAGTTTTATTTATTTATTTATTTTTGGAAGAATCAACTTTGTTTTTTTTTGAGTTGGAGTCTCACTCCGTTGCCCAGACTGGAGTGCAATGGCATGCTTCCAGCCACCACAGCCTCAACCTGCTGGGCTCTGACTATCCTTTCATCTCAACCTTCCAAGTAGCTGAAACTACAGGTGCGCGCTACCACACCCGGCTAATTTTTGATTTATTGTAGAGATGAGGCCTCGTCAAGTTGCCCGGGTGGGTCTCGAACCCGCTGGCTCAGGCAATCCACTCACCTCGGCCTCCCAAAGCTCTGGGATTACAGGCTGAGCCACCAAGCCCGGCCCTCTCTTTTAATTTTTATTTTGAGATTGTGTGGTACAATTCAGGGTTAGGTATACAAATGTTCCTTGTGCGGGTACCCTTATTGATGATATATTTTTATTTAACTTTTAACATCATAGTTTATATTATGGATATTAACTCACTATCATATGAGATACAAATGTATTTTTTCAAATCTGTTATGTCTATTTTTGATAAATTTTGAGCTTTTTTATTATATATGCATATGTAAAATTTTGACTGTATATGATGCTTTTTCTTAGGTTCTGAGTTTCCAGTCTTTCCAATACCTTTCCTTTTTTTTTTACTTTATTAAATTACCGAGTCTATTTCACATGTATATTTTTGTCTCCCCACCATTTCCATGTCTGACCACCACTACTACTATGCCCTATCATAACATTCCATACATACTTAAAACCGAACAAAGGGTGGAGTTTCATCTTTAAAAACTAAACATGCATTTTGGACAACACATTCTTGGCAATGGAACCTGGATAACATTTATCAAACATGGTAGGGAGAGTTCTCACTTCACACTCTAAAAAGGACAGCCAGATATTAACTGTTACGGAAATGAAATAAGACCGACAACTTTAACAAACTGTTTAAACTGTTTTCTTAAAGAGTTTTCTTCCATTGCCAGAGATCTTGAATAGCCTCCTGGTCAGTCATCCGGAAGCAATTCTTCACATAATTGACTTCCACCTTGGGAAGAGAACCA
Source organism: Tarsius wallacei (assembly GCA_963574415.1). Classification (NCBI taxonomy): domain Eukaryota; kingdom Metazoa; phylum Chordata; class Mammalia; order Primates; family Tarsiidae; genus Tarsius; species Tarsius wallacei. The sequence goes on along the minus strand of CAUYQG010147923.1, from coordinate 288 downwards.
CATTTTTCTATACTTGCATTTTTGCCTTAATGTCTTCTACGGAGGTAGGTCCTTTTGGTGTTTTAGGAGTTTTTCCTGTTTTTTTTTATTTAATGGATTCTTGACCTTTTGAACTTGGTGTTGATGGTTTTGAGTCTTTTCCATTCTGTTTTGATTTTTGTGCACTTTTGGCGGGAGTATCTCGTACAGATTTCTTCACTGGAGCCTTTTCTTCAGTTTCCTCATCATCAAAATCGTCATCATTATCATCATCTTCATCAGCAGCAAGTTTTACTTTTTTCTGAGGAA
>CAUYQG010147920.1:0-18523 GCA_963574415.1 Tarsius wallacei | reverse complement strand
CTTTCCACAGAGGTTGCACTAGTTTACACTCCCACCAACAGTGTAGAAGTGTTCCCTTTTCGCCACACCCTCTCCAGCAACTGTTATTTTTTGAGTTATTGATAATTGCCATTCTGACTGGAGTTAGGTGGTATCTCAGTGTGATTTTAATTTGCATTTCTTTTATCACTAGTGAAGCTGAACATTTTTTCATGTATTTAAGCCATATGGGTATCAATGAGAAAGGATGTAGAAAATGATGTAGTTTTTTTCTCAGTAATTCCCCCTTAAAAACTTTTTGTCTTGTGCTTACATCTTAAGAAAATGTTGCATATTTTTGCTATCATTTCCCCAACATAAGTAAGCTCTATAAGTCTTCTAAAAAAAAGTAGAATTGCCTGTGGAAAAAACAGCTGGGCCAAAGAGGCACCAAAAAGTCACATATTAGAAAAAAAAAAAAGATTAGAGGTAATAATGTGTTTTAAAAGAGGTGACTACATAAAAGATATAATCATGTCCACACACATATTCCCAACAACTGTGTATGAATTGTTTCTCTACATGAGAAAATAAAGAACAGTTATGAAAGTCATGAAAGTTGGTTGCTGATGTTGGTTCCAGAAAATCTCAATGTTACCCATTTATGGCACAATAATAAAGAAAAAAATCAGATAATTGACTCACCTGACATATTGTGAATCACAATCAGTATGGGCTACCTTTGAACACCATGTTGATACAGTAGAAAGTGTCAAACATATTTAAATATCTTGAGTAAGACCTCAATAAAGGAGTGAGAAGATTCAGTCAAGGAACTAAGAAACAGAGTGGGTTCAAGACAGATCGAGATGTTTAAGAATCATGCAAGACTGCACAATTTAAAGATGAGGGTCAAGGAAATTCTGCTAATAATGAAGGTGCAGTAGCCTTCTATGAATTGTACATTTCTACTGTTTCTAACTTCAGGTTTTTGGAGAAATGGTTGATACAATATAATAATAAAATCATAAATCTTGATAAGGAGCCTGAATATAGTGAGATGGCCAGAGATATACTGAGGAAGTATACATAGCAAATTATCTACTATGGAGAATGACATTGTACTTGATGCTCATCATTGGTCTGAGAGGGAAAAAAAGGGATGTCATATACACTATATGCCATTTATTTAAAATAAACTACATTATTCAGACCAATTAAATATTGTTGAAAGCTATCATTAATAAGAGCACTTGAAAATATTAACGCTTTGAAAAACAATTGTAAATGTAGGCAACATTTATAAATCAATTGCCAGCACAAGTAACACAATCTGATAATTACTTTTCAGTCTGTTCATTTTACTACCAGTCAACCCATTTCTGTCATTTTATGCGTCAAATGGGAAGAGTATTCACCATGAATTTGTACTTAACTTTGTAACACTTGGGACAGTTTTAACCTCTTCTTTACCAGTGTACTGTCAACATTTCAGGGAACAGTAGCTTAAACTCTACCTCCATCTACCTTTTCCCAGCCTAAAGTTTCTCAAAGATGATAGGTTAGTATGACACATTAAGTAGACTGGGATTTTGTGATTTTCTGTGTGGTTAGTTAACTTAAACTAGTCAGTAACACCTCACACTGCAGAATATGAAGATGATAGAAACTTCTTAATTTAAGGTACAGAAGGAAATCCACAAACTTGGAGACTAGGCACATGCAGCAAATGTTTCATGTTTGAAGAAAGATTTCAGTCATTCCAACCAATTCAGTAGGTAAATAACCCTAAACAGATAAGAAGAAAATTCCTGTGTTTTTTTTTTTTATTTTTTTGTTTCAGTTTTTTTATCCCACTATTTTCTATAAGGTTTGTTGTCAATGATAATTTTGCAGTTGAAAAATAGCAAGACATGATTGTGGCAAAAATTGCACAGTGTATATGTACATCAAAACATCATATTGTACACCCTAAATATATGCAATTCTTAGTTGTCAATTATATCTCAGTAAAGCTGGGAAAATATGTGGCACAAAAATAAAAGAACGAAAATGCAGTAGTTGAAACTTTCCTATATAAATATACAGGTATATACACACGCGTATGTCTGTGTGTCTGTATGTGTCTATCAAGACATACTGAGGTCAGAAGAAAAGTAATATACATTCTTTAGAGATCTTAGTATACTGGCTGAATGCAGTAAACAATGAAACTTTGAATTGCTCTTTTTTGCAGAAGGTGAAGGTACATTCTAGTTTTATAAGGAATGGTGTATTACATTCGGCTTGAGCTGCCTTGTTTTTGTTTTTGAAATAGAGCTATGTGAGGAAGGTATTGTATGCTAGAGAGCCAAAAATAACAAATGCTTGGCAGACAAAGAGGTATGTAGTATAGGCATTTATCACATCCTCTGCGACAAGCATCCATTCCCCTTTTTATGGATGGGCAATTCCTTACCTAGCAAGTGTTAATGGAGTCAAAGACTGCTCTCTACCACGGGAGCTGAAAATGCCTAGTTTTTTCAGGGTTTGGCATGAAATGTTGGCTTTGTCAAACTGACGCACCAACTCTGGAATTGGAATTGAGAAACAAAGACAAAGAACCCATTCTACCAGTGTGCCGTAGGGGCAAACCCTTAAGGTCCAGAGGCCGCAAAGTGCAGTGTCTAGTATCAGGCATCACTAGCAGAGGTACTATAAGCAGGGTGCTTGTGTTCTATGGCCCTATCTTATGACCACCATCCCTTGTTCCTGTGGAGTTTTCCAGGCCTGGTTCTCTAACCTTCCTGGAATGTCTGTGAGTTATGCAATACTCTTTGGTAAATGTATTTTTTTCTTTTTATGTATGTCTGAGTCAATGTCTGTAGCTGATAACTAAGAACAATAACTCATTCTGGGTCCTACAAAGTAGCTTGAAATTTATGAATAGACAATAAATGTGCATTCTCAGAAGACTTTCACAAACAGGAGACTAAATATCTAATCAGCAATTATTCATATGTGCCAATCTGGAAGTTAATATTTTCACCAAGAAAACAAGTGATGTTTCTATTAAGATTCAGAAGCCATAGTTAACTAATATTTTAAAATGAATTTAAGGAAGACTCCATAGTTGACAAAGATAATGGAAACAACAAGAGATGATGAGACCCTAGAGACTACCAATGGTTTAAAAAAGAAGTCTCTTGGGATAAAGGAAGGAAATATTAACCAGGGCCTTGTGAGAGCTGACATGAGGAAAAAGGGCAATCTAAGAAAACTATAGTCACAAAAGGAAAAGACCATATTCAGAACTCAAGGGTCAAGCAAAGCAATACACTGACCTTTGTCCTCCTGGTCTTTCAATCTTCTGTTGGTACCATCCATTGGTCAAGCACAGAGGCCAAATAAGAGTTGGCTCCTCTATCACTAAGGAAGGAAAAAGCAAATAATAAACTTGGAGTAAAATAGAGTATACCACCCTTGAATAATACTCAATTTACTTTTGAAAAAGAATTGAGAGAACTTTTGAAATACATTTTCCATGAAATCATCACATTTAAAGTTGTATTCCAGTCAAATGTACACTAATAAAAATAATGCCAATATTGTCCAAGACCAAGTTAAGCCAAAAAATATTTTTCTAAAGGATGTAAAGAGTTTTGAAGGATTTTATAATTAGAACTTATGATTTCTATTTAAAGTTTCATTGGCTTAGCAGAGAACACTTAGGATATGAGGAGTTTCACAAATCCTCAGCAAAACAACAATAACTGGCAGAAATTTTAATGTAAGCGACCATTGGAAGCCTCTGGAATTTGTCCGAAGAGCATACAGCAAATTGAAAAATACCCACGAAAGAAAATCCACTACATTTTGCTAAGAATAAGGATAAGTTATGACTTTAAGCCATGGCCCACTTCCTTTCCACCCCTAGATCAGCATAATGAAAGCTCTACTCTTTGGGAAAAAATGTTTTTTAATTAAAAATACATAAATAAACAAATAAAATAAAAAGGAAAGAAAAGATAAAGAGAGGGACTTTCTCTCCTCCAGTTCGAAGTAAAAAGCTATGGGTTCGTTTGCAGGACAAGCGGCGGACTACCAGTGTTTTCATCCCCCTCAGCTTTGGGCGAGAGAAGTTTTTTTCCAAACCAGAGCAGCTGAGAGATCTAAAACAGCCTTCTCTTACTCAATCCCCACTCATAAGAGGGAAGCTCTATGCCAGGTGTGGCAGGCCGAAAATAGTGGGCCCTCTTTCCCTTCATCCCAGCTGGCTCATACAGCAGCGATTCCATGCTGAGAGAGGCTAGCCTGGAAGACTGAAGCTGCGGCTGATCCTAGCATCGCACACGTAAGCCAGAGTGACACTTCAAGAGTCGTAGACAACTGTTCCCACTCCTAGCTCAGAACATTGGTGCAGAATTTAGGACCCAGAGGAAAGGAAAAACTTAAAAATCAGTTAGCTCTTCAGCTCTCCATAAGGAGACTGGCTTTATTTGCAACAGAAATGGAGAATTTTAAGCCAAAGGACACTTCAAGCAGTGGAGATTATTTAAGTGTGCAATTAATAAACAGAAGAGTTCTAGCTCTATTAGAGCAACAAGGTAAAACTAGACAAGCTAGTCATTTTACAGAGAACACTAGAAAGAGAGAAGCTAAAATGAGACCCCTTAGAGTCAAAGCAAGCTTCAAACAGTGGCCTCAAACACTATATAGAAAAGAAACTCTGATTTTATTTTATCAGACCATGGAACAATTTATGCCGCATGCTTCATCAAGAATAATAGAAAAGTTAGTTGTCAGTTATAGGAGACTAATACTAGGAGTGATGTGAAAAGAGTCAGACCCATTCGAAATGTATTGGGAGAGCAGAAAAGAGACAACCAAGGAAAGCCCAGCTAAAACCGTCAGCCCTGAAAAAGTGAGGAATCTGAGTGACGGTGCATGTTCAAAGCTACAGCCTCTGAAGGTCACAGAGACTACATACTGTGAGGTAAATACATTTCCCTGTATTAGTCTAACCAAGTAACTAAACAAATCAACAACAACAGCAACAAACAAGCGAACGACAAAAACAAACCCCTTGGGGAGGGGTTGGCAGTACCCAGAGTTGCTGCAATATATTATTTAAATTGTGCAGTCAACATAAAAGCAATTATGAAACATATAAAGAAACATAAATGTGTGTCTCATACACAGGTAACAACAACAACTGAGCAATTAACACACTTTGCTGTTGACAGGGCCAGGATGTTAGACTTAGCAGAAAAGAAATTAGGAAGACTTATCTTAAACATTTGCAAAAAATAAAAGAAAAACCACTATTAAAGATACGGTGGCAATAACTCATCAAATAAAAAACAGCAACAACAAACAGATAGAAATATTAAAAAATAAGAATTCTGAAGTTGAAAAATAGAATAAAGTGTTTACAGAAAAAAGCTCAATAGTAGATTTGAGCTGACAGAAGAAAGCATGAGCAAACTCGAAAATAGATGAATATCGGAGTTCAAATATGAAGAGCAGAAAGACAAAAGAATGAAGAGAAATGGAAAGAGCTTTAGAGAATGCCATTAGCACACCAACATACAGCTAATGGGGTTACCAGAGAATGAGAGAGAGAAATAAGAAGATAAAAATGCTCAAGCAAATAATGGTCAAAAAAGTCCCACATTAAATGAAAAGTGATTAAACTGCACATCCAAACAACTCAATGAACTCTACATAGGATAAATACAGAGTGATGCACACACAGATGTACCACAGCCTGTAATCCCGCGTTTTGGGAGGCCGAGGTGAGTGGATTGCCTGAGCCCGCGAGTTCGAGACCCACCTGGACAACTTGGCGAGACCTCATCTCTACAATATATCAAAAATTAGCCAGGCGTGGTGGCGCACACCTGTAGTTCCGGCTACTTGGAAGGCTGAGGCGGAAGGATCGCAGGAGCCCAGCAGGTCGAGGCTGAGGTGGCCAGAAGCGGCCACTGCACTCCGGTCTGGGCAACAGAGTGAGACTCCAACTCAAAAAAAAAAAAAAAAAAAAAAAGATTAAAAAAAAAGACAATGCTATCAAGACAATGTTAAAAGTGACAGGAAAAGAAATTCACTTTTCACCTTTAAAAAAGCCCAATAATGTTAATCACTCTCTTATCATCAGACAGTGGAGGCCAGAGAACAACTGGATGAAATATTCAGAGCACTGGGGGAAAACATCAGTCAAAAATTATATCTGGCAAAACTATCTTCCAGAAATAATAAACAAAAGCCAATAAAAAAAATTTTCAGGCAAATGTATGCTATAAGAAATAGCAGTAGAGTTCTTCAGGCTGAAACCTAATGATGCCAGATAATAATCCGAATGTACACAAGTTTTAAAAGGAAATGCATGCAAAGGTAATTATGTAGGGATGTATAAAAGATAGTAAAATTGCAGATTTCTTTTTTTTTCTTCTCTTGCTTAGTTAAAGAGCAATTGCATGAAACAATATGTATTACTTATATTTTTAGACCTGTAACATATGAGCTCTGACAATTAAGTTCGTGAACTTGCCACCATGCACTTACATTGGCAGCATTATACAAATAATTTGGTAAGGGTTCATAATCTTGAAATAACACAGTCTCATAGCTGTGTTTGTCTCACCTTGTGGTGGTGCCTTGCTGAGTGGCATTCATTATTGTTGTTGCATGTTTTTGTGTGCTGTTGCTAGAAGGTCGAACCTTGAATTACGGCAATGGACAAACATTAAATTTCTTGTTAAACTTGGCAGGAATGGAAGATTTATTATTGCTAAGGTGATAATATTCTCTAAACTGATACCCAGATTCAAAACAATCTCTATTGAAACTCAATTTTTGCAGAAATGGACATGCTGATTTCAATTTAAAATAAAAATATAAGGGTTCCAAAAAGCCAAAATAATATATTTTTTAAAATTATGAGGGCACACAGCTCCTGATTTTAAAACTTACTACAAGGCTACAGTAAACAAGATTGTGTGGTATTTGCATAAGGATAGATATATAGATCAATGAAATAAAATTATGAATCCCTTACATTTATGATCAATTGATTTTCAACAATGATCTCAGAAAGTTCAATGGGGAAAAATAATCTTTTCAATAAATGGTTATAGAACAATTGAGGGTTAGACATTTACCTCACACTACACAAAATAAATTAACACACAATGGATCACAGAATTAAATATAGAAGCTAAAGCTGTGGAAAAGTTCTATGTATTTGAGGAATACGTAGAACTAAACCTTTGTGAATCTGAGTAAAGCAAAGACTTCTTAGACATGACACTAAAAGTACAAATGACAAAATTAAAACTTTGAAAAAAAATTAATACATTGAAATGGAAAACTTTTGTGCTACAAATGCTACCATTAAGAGAGTAAAAAGACAACAAAAAAATAGAATTTTTAAAATAAATCATATGTCTGATAAAGGAGCTGTGCCCAGAATATATAAAGAATTACTGCAACTCAACAGCAGTCTTTTAAATGTGCAAATAATCTGAATATTTTCCAAAGATCTGAATATAGTCAATAAGCACATGAATAGATGTGCAATATCATTGAGAAATTGTCCATTAGAAAAATACAAATAAGATACCAGTTCAAACTTATCAAGGTAGCCATAGTCTAATAGATAATGAAAAGTATTGACCATGATGTGCAAAATTTAGGACTCTTGTAAACTACTGGATTTAATTTAAAATGGTGCAGCCACATGAATGTTTGTTGCAGCTCTATTCACAATAGCAAAAACATGGAACCAACCATTTTGTCCATCAACTGGATAAAGAAAATGCGGTACATATACACAATGGAATATTATGCAGCCACAAAGAAGGACAAATATATGGACTTCGCAGCAACATGGATGGATTTGGAGTCAATCATACTCAGTGATCTATCACAGAAACAAAGAACAGAGTTCCATATGTCCTCACTCATAAGTGGACCTTGAACAATTATAATACTATAAGAAAGGGATTGGCAGTAGTTGGAAACTGTTAGGGGAGGGGGATTGGGGTTGGCAGTTGAGGGAAACTGCTAGGGGAGGGGAGGGGCATACCTCATCAACAAGGGTGCCTGCATAATCAATGTTTGTATACTTAACCCTGAATTGTACCCCACAGCTTTATAATAAAAAAATAAAAATAAAATAAAAATAAAATTAAAAATTAAAAAAATGGTGCAGCCAGTTTGTAAAACTTATCCTAAAATTGATTGTGGTGATAGTTGCATTAACTCTGTGTACATACTAAAAAACATCAAATTCTATACTTTAAAAGGGGGAATTTTATAGTATAGAATTATAACTCAATTAAACTGTTATTTTTCCTAAGTGAAATTGCTCCAGCAAGTCATTCTAACATTTTCTTCAGTCTTCTCAGTAAAACATCCCAGAAGACAAAATATGAAAGCCAGAATGAACGATCAACCTGTCATCAAATTGAAATTTTCAATAATTGCAATTTGAGAAAAATACTTTTTTTTCCTCTTTTAATTTTTATTTTAAAATTGTGGGGTACAATTCGGGGTTAGGTATACAAATATTCATTGTGCAGGTACCCTTATTGATGAGGTGTGCCCCCGCTTCCCCAGGCAGTTATCGACTATTGTCATTTGCACCCCCCCCGCACCCCCACCCCCAGTTTCCCGCCACTTTCAATCCTTTTCTTATACTAACACGGTAGTTGTTCAAGGACCACTTGTGAGTGAGAACATGTGATACGTAGCTCTTTGTTTCTGTGAGAGATCACTCAGCATTATAAGCTCTAATTCCATCCAAGTTGCTGTGAAGCTGATGATTTTGTTCTTTATGGTTACATAATATTCCATTGTGTATATGTAACTCTTTTTTTTTTTTTTTAATTCAGTCCTCTTCTGATGGGCAGCACAGTTGGTTCCGTGTTCTTGCTATTGTGAACAATGCTGCGATACATATGCAGGTATCTTTTTTATAGAGTGACCTGAGTTCTTCTGGGCATATTCCCAGTAGGAGGACTGTGGGGTCATATGGAAGGTCAATTTTTAGAACTTTTAAGAATCGCCACACTGATTTCCATAGAGGCTGTACTAGTTTACACTCCCTTCAACTGTAAAAGCGTTCCCTTTTCGCCACATCCTCTCTGGCATCTGTTATTTTTTGAGTTATTGATGATGGCCATTCTGACTGGAGTTAGGTGGTACTTCAGTGTAGTTTTAATTTGCATCTCCTTGATGACTAATGAGGCTGAACATTTTTTCATGTATCTGTTGGCTGCTCGTATGTCTTCTTTTGAGAAGTGTCTACTGGGGAGAGGAGAACCTATTCAGTAAATGGTGCTGGGAAAATTGGCTGACCACATACAGAAGATTGAAACAGGACCCCTACCTATCCCCATACACAAAAATTAACTCTAAATGGATCAGAGACCTAAATGTAAAACCTCGAACTGTAAGAACCTTAGAAAATGCAGGGGACACTCTTATGGAAGTCAGAACTGGCAACCAATTCCTGATCAAAACCAGAAGTGCCCAGGCCATAAGAGAGAAGATAGACAAGTGGGACTTCATTAAACTGACAAGCTTCTGCAAAGCCAAAGAAACCATCAAGAGAGCAGGGAGACAGCCCACAGACTGGGAAAAAATGTTTGCCAGCTCCATGTCTGACAAAGGCCTAACATCAAGACTCTACAAGGAACTCAAATGTGCTGAAAAGAAGAAAAAAAACAGTCCCATTACAAAGTGGGCAAAAGAAAAATAATATTTAAAAAAATACAGTTGATGTATGCTCATGCTCAGCCAAGCCAAAAATAACTGACCATTCTCCAACCTTCTCTAAATAGGTTGTCAAACTCTTCCTTTTTTTCTTATTTTTTTTAAAGCTGTGGGGAACAATCCAAGGTTAGGTATACAAATGGTCATTGTGTAGGTAATGTTTGGGCCTTGCTTTTTTTCAATTATGTGTACCACTGGATTGAGAAGTAAATTTTTGTCGCCCTTGAAAGTTGAGCTACTGTCCTACCCTGTATGTACAAGTTTCCCTGACACATTTTAGTTCTTTCTCAACATTAGTTTCTTCCTACTGACATCAGGAGACAGAAATACTCAACAAATTACAAACCAGCATGGATTTAGGGAGGAAGTAGTGGGGAGGAGTGACATCTTGGAAGCGGTAAAAATTGTCGTTCAGATAGGGAGTTGGAATAGATCATAGCAACAGCGCACAGTAGTGTTTATTTTGAGTGTACTGCATCCGTTTATGGAAACAGCAGTTCAGAAAGTGACACTTCAAAAATGTATCATTTCAGACCTGCATAATCATGTGGATTAAATTTGTCTAGATATGAGAATTGGACTAAAAGTTGTGCAAATGAAACTGCCATCCTGCTGTGGATATGAAAACAGAATTTAGACAGCATCCACATTGCCAGAGAGTTGAGTCAAGGGCTATGCTACACTTCAAGTGGACAAATTCAATTTCACATTAAAAAGAAAACTCTGGAATCATCATAGTTCTCATAGTTAAAGGTTGGATTCATGGGAGATTTATTTATATATAAATGTATTTATATATATTTATATGTATGCATACAATAGAAAAACTGAATATCTCAAAAAGTCTTTGTTCCTTTTACATTTAAAGAAAACAAAACTTTTGTTAACAAGAAACAGAGAGGATATAGGTCTAAACTTTGCTTCTAAGTGGTTTATTTCTATTTCTCCTTTTTAAAAACAGCACTCAGCAATATAGTAATTTATGGACCTTGTATTAGCTAACACCGGGAATATTAATAACATTTAAAAATCATTGTTTTTACTTACTTATATTTTGAATAAAAGGCAACAATAAAGTTAGTAATATTCTAATGGAATAACTTTATTGTTTTTGTTGTTCAAATAGCTGTTGATAGAAAATGAATCAAATAAACTATGTATATATCATTTGGTTTAAAAAGAGGGTTGGAATCCCAATACAGAATTTTTTTCCCATATCTAGTGTCTCTTAAACAACCATAATGATACCTGACTCATAGTAGAGCTCAATAAATGATGTTGAATATTGGAAAACGTTTTAAATGTACTAGGGAATATGTACTAGGGAAAATGTGCTAGGTAATTTGAATTCTTTGCATATTCTTGATATTAGTCCTCTGTTGGACACAAAGTTTGCAAGTATTTTCTCCCATATTGAAGGTCATCTATTAACTTAGTTGATGGTTTCTTTTACTGTGTAAAAACTCTTTAATTTGATTAGATTCAATTTGTCAATTTTAGTTTTTGTTGCTTTTGCTTTTGAGGTCTTGATCATGCATTCATTCATTGACCAGGCTGATATTCAAAAGAGTGTTTCCTAAGCTTTCTTTAAGGATTTTTATAGTTTTGAGATCTTACACCTAAATCATTAATCCAGTTAATTATTGAGTTAATTATTGTATATAACAAGAAGAGGAGATCCAGCTTCACCCTTCTACATATAGCTATCCAGTTTTCCAAGATCCATTTTGTTAAATAGGGAGTCCTTTCTCCAGGGTTTGTTTTTGTCAACTTTGTCAAAGATGAGAGGATGACTTTATTTCCGGGTTCTCAGTTTTGTTCTATTGGCCTATGTGTCTATTTTTTTGTACCATTTGCATGCTGTTTGGTTGCTGTAGCCTTGTAGTAAAGTTTAAAAACTGGTAATGGGATACCTCCAGTTTTGTTCTTTTTGCCTAGGATTGCTTTAGCTATTCGAACTCTTTTTTTTGCTTTTATATAAATTTAAATATTTTTTTCTTGATCTGTGATAAATGATGATGGTAATTTGATAGGAATTTATTTGAATCTGTAGATGGCTTTAGGCAGTATGGACATTTAAAAAATATTAATTTTTCTAATCTATGAGCATGGAATATCTTTTCATTTGATTGTGTTTTCTTTACTTTCTTTTAGCAGTGCTTGGTAATTCTTGTTGCAGATAACTTTCACCTCTTTTGTTAGCTGTATATCAAGGTATTTATTTATTGTGGCTATTGTAAATGGGATTGTGGGGACCTTGCATGCTCTTCAAATCCAGAGCAGGTGGTCTGTGTTTAGGGGTGAGCATCCTAGATGGGGGAGACTGAAGGGTGGTAGGAGAGTTTTTGTGTGGTAACAATGTGTACACTTATTCAACATACCAATCTGTGAAACTCTGCCCATTCCTTGGATATCTGGAATGAATAATCTTGAAGTCCTAATACAAACAGGACAACTCTGAAAAAATCTGTGAAAAACATATTTAAGGCACCAGATTTATTTCCTGAATCTAATATCTTCTGATAATATATAACTAGAATATATGCTAAGAAACTTTGGTAGTTCGAATTTAAGTCCTATTTTGTCTTGTATTTGGTCTGTCTTGTGTTTGACCTATCTTGCTTTACCAGAACATAATGGTTACCTTTATTCCAGGAAGTGGCTAAAGTATGAGAAGTTTAGAAATCCCATAGTTTTTTTCTTTTTCTTAGCATGCAACTCATTAGCCAAATATCTCAATAGCCATTATCAGAATAGTTATACAAGAACCATAGAGTTAATAATACTTTAAGCTGTCATTTAGTGATGCCCATCTCAAATGGCAATCTCACAGTCAGAGAATCTTAGAGTAGGTAAACAACCCCAGATATCTAAGGAACAATTTTCATGCCCCAGGAAATTGCCAAACAACACGTTCCCTAAAGTGTTATTGAACTCATCCTAAAAGTGCCTGATACTGCAGAAATATTAGGATATTCTAGAAAACTGGTGAGCTGGTATTGCAGTGAAGACTGAGGAAATGCCATAGCTCTTCAGACTTTATTAGCTTTTCCAGAGACTCTTTTTCTTTCATGATCTACAGTAGCAACATCTCTTTGAAAAATAGCTTTGGCTGTATATCCTGAAAGGCAATGCCACTGCAGATTTCAAAACTGTTGCCTAAAAAAAAAAAAAAAAATCTATGAAAATAACCAGCACAAAGTATTTAGAATAGATACTGCATATGGTCACAGGTAATTATTTCCTTCTGACCAGGAAGCAGTAGTTAATCAAATCTAATAAAAAAGTATGTTCAAAATTGTTCAATAGCAGTAACATCTGAAATAAGCTATGGTTATAGTGATTTCAAGGTGATTGTTTAGAATTACAAGGTGAAAACACCCATTGGCCAGAATAGAGCACACATTTTGGTGATGCTTGAAAAACCTACAGGCAAGAAAATGGAATCCCTATGACCAATAAAACCAGTGTAAGGTTGGCTTCTTTAGTCCTGAAGCAGACCAGACCAAGTCATAGTGGTTCAAACATCCAACCTGCTCTATGTCTCAGATATTTAAGCTTTCCAAACTGACATCTTGGAATTTCATTTGGGTGCCAGATTTTGCCACTCATGACAAGACAGTGTCAGCAAAAATGAGACTAGTCACTACATTAATACCAAAGCAATACTTCCTGCACCACCACTTTTTCGTAAACCACATGCTACCTAAAGGTAAATGTTATTTATCTGATTAGCTACATATAATTGCTGTAATAGTAAGTGATAGTTAAGAAAGTATGCACCCTAACCAAGATTTAGAATTTCCTCACTGGGCTGGGCTTGGTGGCTCAGCCTGTAATTCCAGCACTTTGGGAGGTCGAGGTGAGTGGATTGCCTGAGCCCGCGGGTTCGAGACCCCCGGGCAACTTGGCGAGACCTTGTCTCTACAACAAATCAAAAATTAGCTGGGCATGGTAGCACCTGCCTGTAGTTCTGGCTACTTGGAAGGCTGAGGTAGAAGGATCGCCGGAGCCCAGCAGGTGGAGGCAGCAGTGGCCGGGAGTGTGCCACTGCACTCCAGGCTAGGCAACAGAGTGAGATCCTAACTCAAAAAAAAGAAAAAAAAAATTCCTCACTGAATAGACACAGCTTTGCTCTTCTTGACCTCTCACATCAGGATACTCTCTCAATTCTACCAGGGGTCAGGTAAATCTGTGTGTTTTGTTTGTTTGTTTGTTTGTTTAGTTTTGAGTAAGAAACTATTGATGCTATATAACCAAAACCAAATCATTCCCATTCTCTAAGAAGAAAATGCTATCTCATATTCTTCTTTAAAGATGTCAGTCCTGGAGTATCATGCAAGTACTCAAAAAGTTGCGTCAGCAAGATAAAGTGTGTTTTTGGTATATTGGAGTTAAATTAAAAGAATGTATGTATCTTAGGAGAAGATAATGGAAGCAGTGATTTCAACCACAAAGTATCATAGTAAATATTTTTTCATAAGTGCATGTTAGAATATTTCATTATAAGGCAAGACCAAGTTTGATTTTTATTTAATGAACTCAAGCTTCCTGTCAGTGTGAGTCATTCTATCAACACACCTGAATATACAATGTATGGCCATATCAGTCTTTAACAGATTAAAAGGCAAAGGGGATACTCAGGTTTGATTATGCTAAGTCATTGCAAATTTCTCTTCTTGATATCTTAAATTCTGTTCCTTGTAAGAAAATCATTCTACTTAAGAAAATAATGAGATATTTTAATGAAGTATGCAAGAGATATAATTTACAACTAATGCTTAATGTATGTCATATAGATTTTTTGGTTATGTGCTTACTTCTCAAAAATATCTCCCTAGCAATATCTTCCAAAGTGGTCTACTAAGTGCAGGTGAAGAACAAAAATGGGTGTCTTTAAGGGAAAACATTTAACAGTTCAAGATCTATTTCGGCCTAAAAGCATGGAGAGTCTTTAGATAACTGCTCTAACTGGGGCACCAATTTTGACTTTTCCTTACAATTTTTATTGAAGTTTTCAGTTCAAAGAAGTGAAAGAAGCCGGGCTCGGTGGCTCAGCCTGTTATCCCGTGCTTTGGGAGGCTGAGGTGAGTGGATTGCCTGAGTCCGCGGGTTCGAGACCCGCCTGGGCAACTTGGCGAGACCTCATCTCTACCATAAATCAAAAAATCAGCCAGGTGTGGTAGCACGTGCCTGTAGTTCCAGCTACTTGGAAGGCTGATGCGGAAGGCTGATGCGGAAGGATTGCCGGAGCCCAGCAGGTCGAGCTGCGGTGGCCGGGAGTGGCCACTGTACTCCAGTCTGGGCAGCAGAGTGAGACTCCAACTCAAAAAAAAAAAAAAAAAAAGAAGTGAAAGAAGAGTGATGATTCTTTGAAACCTGAATTGAAAACACCTTAATTTCTCTAACCCTTGGGAGCAAAGGGTAACAGAGAGTTTAAAAAAAAAAAAAAAGCAAATAGAAAAAACATTAGAGGTATCTAAGTTATTGGCAATATTTTTTATTCTATGCATATAGATCTGGAAGAAGTCACTGTCACTAGATTATGATGACTTCACCTAATGGCCAGCATCTTACTTATTTTTGTGTCCATGGGATCCCAACACAGAATCTACAATCAGAACAGGGACTCAAAACATACTTCCAGGACTTTATTGGACTGTGGATGCCGAGAAGTTTAAGAGCTTATCTAAGATTGATTTCATTCTCGTTTCCTGTGGCACTTGGAATTTGTAGTTGTTCTCAGACTTGGATTCACACAGATGCCTGAGGCCCAAGCTCAAAGACTGATTCAGTCTTGGGAAAAAGCCTGGGTATCACTGTTTTGTAAAAGACTTCCAGGTAATTCTCATGTGCATCAGGCTTGAGATTCATTACCACTGTCCAAGAGCAGTGATTCTCAAACCGTGAAATGTATGCAAATCATTTGGTTGTCTCATTAAAACTCAGATTCTGATCCAGAATGTCTGGAGCAGAGTCTGACATTTTTCGTTTGTAACAAGCATCTGAGGGACGGGTGCTGCTGAGTTCTGGTTTGCCTAGGATGTGAGACTTTCTGTGCTAACCCAGATGTGTTTTGGGCAAACTGGGTTGATTGGGAACCCTAATTGTGGATTTATGGACTACATTTTATATAGTAAGGTCCTGGGTCTACCCCAGGTTCTCAAACTATAGCATGCTTCAGAATCACCCATAATGTTTATTAAAACCCAGATTGCTCCCATCTACTTCTTAGAATTTCTTCTTCTGTAGACATCGGGTAGGTTCTGAGGGTCTCTTGTTTGTTTGTTTTTGAGCTGGAGTCTTACTTCGTTGCCCAGACTGGAGCGCAGTGGCACACTCACAACCACCCCAGCATCGACTTGCTGGGCTCCAGCGATCCCTCCACCTCAGCCTTCCAAGTAAACAGAACTACAGGAGCACACTACCATGCCTGGCTAATTTTTTTATTCATTTATTGTAGAGACAAGGTCTTGACAAGTTGCCCACGGCTGGTCTTGAACCCATAGGCTCAGGCAATCCTCTCTCCTCGGCCTCCCAAAGTGCTGGGATGACAGGCTAATCCAATAAAAAGTACCCGGATAATGCCAATGCTGCTAATAGGGACACTGCTCTTTCTGGAACACTAGATCCAAACCAGCAGTTCTCAAATTTGCCTGCAAAGTGATTTTGCCCGAAGAGCTTTTAAACCTCTAGTGGCTGAGCCTTATCCCCATTGGTTGTTTTTGGGGTCCATCCCCGGATTTTAAAAAGCACCTCAAGTGATTTTAATGAGCAGGCAAGACTGAGATTTATGGTAAATATATTATAATTATCTGTAGTTCAAATATAGATTCACTTTTGTGTATTTAATGTTCATGTTTATTCATGCCACTCTCTGCTCTGTCAACGTGAAATACCATGAGTGACTGAGCAAAGACATTACAAGTCTGAATCCACGCTGAGCTTTTTCTTTTTCTTGGGTATACTTATTAATGAGGACCAAAGAAGGGAGGGTTTAAACAGGATTCAAGATTCCCCACTTGAGAGCAGTCAGTGCCTCCGTTTCCACCCCTGGATACTTTTGATTGTCTCAGGTCTTTCGAAGTAAGTAAGGGCAGAAACAAAGTCTATACTACTATCCAGCTCCCTCTTTCCTGCTTCTTTCTGTCTTCCCCTTTTTCTCCTACATTTTTCCCCCCTTTTCGTCCCTCTTTCATTCCCTTTCTCTTTATCTCTCTCCCCCTTTTTAAAACTGGACTGATAACTGCTGCCATTGCCACTTTGACATCAAATTAGCAGACCGCTAATATTCATTTTCCCAGTCTGGCTTCACATTCACCTCTTTCAACTGTTTCTCATGATATTTGCTCTCAGATTTCTCATTCATAACTCATGTTTGCTGTTTGAGCATTTAGTGGTTTCTAACATGATCTAATTATTGTTCACATAAAAATAAGATTTTTACTTTTTATGTACTATTACCCACATATAAATCATTACCTTTCCCACCAGCTTTTCAGTGTACCTGATGTCAACCTTTATGATGAAACTGATATTCAGCATGTGTCTTTATGAATATATGAATATTATCCACAGTTGAATTACAAATGGTATTCAATTACGTTTCTTATAAAATGTTTGTTTTCCTGAGTGCTTAGAGTTGTTGCTTTTTTTTTTCTGGCTTGTTTGTTTACTTTTTGGAATAACCCTAACTGCCTAATCCCTAAACTCTCCTACATAAGTATAAATGTCTGCTCATGATATTTGTACAGAACAGATATTTTGCACATTTTATTTTTTATTTTTGTTTATTTGATTTTCATCAATACATCTGTTAATGATCCCCATGGGTTTTTTGCTTTTTTGCCTTTTTGTTTTTAGTCAGAGTCTCACTATCACCCATGCTGGAATGCAGTAGCACGCTGACAACCCCACAGTCTCGAACTGCTGGCCTTAGGCAATACTTCCCGCCTCAGCCTCTTAAGTAGCGGGAACTAAAGGTGTATACCACCACGCCCGGCTAATTTTTTGGTTTATTGTAGAGATGAGGTCTTGCCAAGTTACCCGGGCTGGTCTCGAATTCCTGGGCTCAGGCAATCCCCTCGTCTCCACCTCCCAAAGTGCTGGGATTACAGGGGTGAGCCACACACCGGGTTTCATCCCCATGTCTTTGTTGCAGTCTTCTCTGGAACCCTGCCGGCCGACCTACAGCTGATTTCTTTTCCTGGGATGTCTCCTTATCACCCATTTTGCAATGTTTTTATCCTTACTGTTCTGTTGGGTCCACTTCTTCCAGGATCTCACCATCCTTTTTTGACTTCCTCCATCACGTTGCCAAAGCACACACTTGAGTAGCTTCATGAGAAAAGGTGTGTCAAAGGTAATTTCTATTTTTTGGGGGGGAGGGGGGTCCTGTTTGTATAAAAATGTTTAGGTTTCCTGGTTTAAAGAGAATGTAATTCTGAGTTGAAAATAATTTTCTTTCAAGATTTTGAAGGAATAGCTCTATCAAATTCTAAGTCCCAGAACTGCTATTGGGAAGTCTATTGTCATCAAGAGTCCTGTGCTCTGAGGATCTACATTTTTTCCTCTTCCTTGTAGCTTTCTGTTTGTTTGTTTGTTTGTTTGTTTGTATTTTTTTGAGTTGGAGTCTCACTGTCGCCCAGACTGGAGTGCAGTGGCTGCTCCCGGCCACCGCAGCCTCGACCTGCTGGGCTCCGGCGATCCTTCCGCCTCAGCCTTCCAAGTGGCTGGAACTACAGGCACGCGCTACCACGCCCGGCTAATTTTTTGATTTATTGTAGAGATGAGGTCTCGCCAAGTT